>JABASH010000558.1:0-37962 GCA_019776445.1 Tomocerus maximus
GAACGAACTGAACGAGCTGATCGAGTTTCAAGTTCGCGATCTGATCGATCTTTTTCTTTTGTCGTTCAATGTGGGAGAACGAACGAACGAACTTATTGATCTGAGAATGAGCGAACGAACGAACTAATCGACTGAACTTTTTCAGCTCTGCTAAAGACCCTACTTGCTCCTACTTATCTCTATATGAACGTGTAATGTTACTTACTACCACCAAAGTAAGCCTCAAGAATCCATCTCTTAGTGTTCAGCAGATACACAATAAAATAAGTACCATAGATAACTATACATCATAAATTTATATACACAGCATAATGATAGCAAGTGGATGGATTGATAGAGAAAGGATGTGTACCAAATATTATTACAATATTGTTAGTCAAGTCAGAAAGATGCCTGTCTGCTCTATCTTGTTATAACTTTAACAGGAGGACAAACATATGTGACGGTTGAATGAGCGAATGATTTGACCTGCCTTGACTGCTCTATCTATTTATTACGTATGCTATGCGTGTAAATACTCACTGCCTCCTACGACATTTCATCGAAAGAAACTAAAAACAACTCATCCACAAATATAGTCAATTATGATAAAAATATTAATCTTCATTTTCATGTGGAATAAATCCAGTTTTGACATAAAATGTACTTAATTTCAATAATTAATGTATTTTCAGAATAATTATAATGAACAATTATAATCAATAATTATTTGTGCATATTTTAAACAAATTCCTACTGGGATTGTTTTCTATCGAACTGATAACCTCGATAAAAGATTAAAAAAATATCAAAATAAATACTTGATCAGCGATGACAAGAATTCTATGGAACAAAATATCTACACTTTTCTAATAATTTCTCAAATGGTTCGTTTCGTTGAAATGTTTCATGAAGTCTCTTGAACCAGTTGGGACAAATTTAGATGGTTACATACATTAGTATCATTTCCATTGATATGCTTGTTTGTACATCTATGCATTATACATTTCAATATGTTAGGAGCTATCTGTGTACATAAGTTCTATGGCTACAGTATGTTTGTTTTGTAAGGTGTAGATATATTAGTGCATCTTTCCTAATATAATATAGCTTGGTTATATAAGCTCAGAATATTATATGACTTAACTGCTCTGTGTTTCTACAGGGTTGGACTGCACTGCACTCGATTTTATGAATGAACGAATGAATGAGATCATTCAAAGTGAAACTACAGCCAAGTGCATAGGATATGGATTAGTTGGGATAAAAAATAAGAGCCGAACGACGAACGAAGGATTTTATGCATACTTATATGATGTACATGTTCAATGCTACTAATATTATATACTTACCATGCATAGACAGTCCAAAGCCAGGCCAGAATCATTTACTATAATAAAGGAGCCAAAGCCAAGAGAAAATTTACTGCAGTCAGTCGACACTTGGGCTCGATCAAGTCTGTCTCGATTGTGTGCATGGCATATCTGTCCCTCATTTTTATAATGTCTCTATACGCACACTACATGCACATCCATCTGGGATGCAACTAGAGGATGGACTAATATCTACATTATACGACTCTATGTTTAAATAAGAATGCACTTAACAGAGTCGGACAATAGAACGCAAAACACTCACCGATCATCATAAAATAAATATGTTCCATAAAACCCTTTATGTATGTATTTAGCTTATGTTACAGATATCTGAATAAATCCGTACCTGTTGGCACTTTAACTTCTACATAAGGATACTAATACAAAAAGATGTTGTGTAGAAACTCTACTAAATAAATAATAAGTGTCGCTATAAAATATTGAAGAAATCCACACACTTCGCAAACACCAACTTGGCAAAATAATTAAATCTGAATGCAAAGCACACATATAGGCATCACCATGAATGTTTTTTGTAGTGCAATCGTTTATACTTTCTATACTTTTAATGTTTCTGACAGCAGTAGGGTAAGCCACGTCGATGTAAGATGTAAGTACACTCTTATCTCTCAAAACGTGGTGATGAGTCTCATTAGTGTACACGATGTTTTAGCATGCCCTTTATCGCAAATGAGGTTGTTCATCTTGTGAAAGACGTATTATGTATTAAGATGCACGTTTTATAATAATGAAATTATAACATTTTACTGCGTGTAAATAAAATGTCACAACAAGAAAGTGCAGAAATATTAGAAAAAAATAACTTTTTTTATTATTAAATAATGCATTTGTCGGAAGATATTTTTCCCATGTCTACTAAATGTCAGCAAGACCCTCCACAAATATAATTAGGTAATACTGCTGTGCTCCATAAAGTGTTTATGCAATTACTTTGTAATTTGATTCGTTTTTCAATCCTGCAATTACTGGCTATTACAATTGTAGTAGCAAATCCACTCTTATTCGTTCACACGCTAAATGTGTTAAATGTTTGATAATTGGATACATATTAAGCCGAAGGCGTGAAATTTGAGTGATTATTACAGGTGACTACCACACATGTTGGGCCAACGAAAAATAAATCAAAGTTTCGTCTTGTGATACTTTTTTAAAAGGTAGGTACCTGCTTCTCTAGATATAATCTTTCCCTAGATAAGGCACAGAGATTCACAAATGCCTTATGAATAATAGCAATGGTTGTAAGACGGATTAATGAAAATGGCATCGTAAAAATGATGCTAAGTAATACTGTCGGGAGGGTAGAGAAAACAAGGAAGGTAGATAATGACGGTATTTGCATTCACATCTTATTAAATAATGGATAGAGGTAGAGTGGTTTGTACTTGAGAGATACATCTATTCTAATGATTACGTTGCTTGTGAATGAATCATCGAAAAATTGACTTAGCTCTCAGCTTTCCAGTAATGCTCTGTACTTTACTGAAGCGTAGCTATGAATTATGTACTACAGATAGAATGAAATCCCTCCTCTTTTATCGCTAATACAATGTTTCTTCTTCCTTCCAACTCCGCCTAAGAACGCTGAGGAATTTTCATTCATATTCAATTTTCTCCCTCATGTAATGTAATAACGCAGAAAACAATGTGACTTCCTTCGAGTGGTTCCTCCAACTCTACAAAGATTAATCTTGTTTTGCTCTGTTTTGTTAAAGTCACTCATGTCTTGCATTTTATACTGAAAATAAAATCGTCTCACTATACTTATTGTATGAATAATATAATTTCATGGCTTATTCAAGTCACTTCTGTCAACATTCCTGGCACTACACTAAGTACCTTCATGAATTTTGGACAGAAGAGACGCACCAACCAACACGCACATTACATCTCTTCCGCTCAATTCATTCGAAAGTTTTTCTGTGTTAGAATTCAATGTGATTTGTGGTCAGGACCTACCTGTTGGATTCCCATTCAATTTAAATCAAATTTCCTCAGATTTCTTATATCCTATAACTTAATACGACTCATAATTTACAGAGCTGTTCAGGAATATGGATATCTATTACAGGAGTTAACTGAGAATGCACATATCGTTCTTATTGTTCAGATTTATTGGTTTTTCTACGGCGATGTTCATGATCTCAATTGCTTGCTTTTCCTATGCCTAATTTAGATGTCAGCATAGAAATATAAAAGGTACAATAGTATTTTGTTGTAGATGCCTTGTATTGACTGATGGTGTGGTGAGCGGCAGAATTTCTCTCTACGTTTGATTGTGTGTCGAAAGAATTGTGTACGTGAACACAGCTACCTATATATATTATATAAATAGTGGAATGATTGTTGTGAATGAATGAATGAATGAAAGAAGAAATGAATCAAGATTATTTTTTTCGATTTCCATAGTCAAGTGCTATTTGTGTGGGTGTATGCATGATCCTCTTTCTTCCCCACAGTCTGTATGTGTGTAGCTAACTCATATCTGTCTGTCCTTAACTTTTTCTTCCCATTCTTTCCGAGATCAATAGAGAAATTGTGTGAATGAAGGGCAAGTAGACCAAAGAAACTTATATTTAGTATTGTTACACTTGAATTTATAATCAGACAGGATAGGACTCTCTCGACATTCTGTCCATTTCATGTTGCTAGGTTCCAGAGGTCAATCCTTATATCTGACCAATTTCCGGTCCATCCTTGTAAATATATCAGAATGGGTGCGACTCGGCCACTTCAATCCACTTCAGATTATTTTCTGGGACATTGACAACATTAGGACTTCTCTATCTCCTCACATTAAGATAATGACTTATTCTTAGCTTAGATACAGAAACTTAACTATCCACACTCATACTCGTTATGTAACATCACATTTGACGTAATTTCCCATATAAATCATTTCGTTATGCAACACTATTGTTCCGTAATAAAGATACTCTTTTTCATCCCTTCTTACTTATCATCTCCACGTTCAAATTCAATGTCCTCTGAATAAATACCATTCCTCTTTTCCACAGGACACACCTACTCTCAATCCTCTAAATATAATTTACATTAAATAATGAAACATATTCATTAAGTTTTCTGTGCCCCTCATGATTGAGATGATCATTCTATCTGTACCTGTTTAACTTGTATTATATTATTAATACATATTCTTGACTTCAATGCCCTTTGAGTATATTTGACGTTATATTGTTGCTATTATTATTGCAAATTTTATTATCAGCTTTAAATATTATGCAAGTCTGTCATGATTTGCAATTTCCTTTGAGATTTTACCGTTGCAGTAAGTGATATAGTCACGCGGTATAGAAATTCTTCATTAATAAGATTAGGATACAAGAGCAATGTTATTGCATATTTGCTGTAAATGAGAAAGTTGGGTTTGAAGTTGCTATCGTCCATTAAATTTCGTTGCTACCTATATAATTACAAGAATGAGATCCACATATATTGTACAATGTCTAGTTAAAATACTGGAAGAAGAATTTTGTGTTAGAATAGACATTAGTTTGCATTACCTCCTTGTACTTACATTACGGTTAGTTTAAAGCAAAGGTATCCCACAACCTAATAGCACTTTTCATAATTGAAATGAGAGATAAAAGACTTCCCTGTTAGTGTGTCCAGTCGGAATGGGATACTTATTACGTACAGAAGTAATAAGAGAGAGAGTGGCTACAATTCTAGCATTAAACAAGAGTCAGAGGAGCTAAGCAAGTAAAAGAGAAAAGCCGAGCCTAAATTCTTTTATGATTTCATCCATCCCCTTGACTCTTGAGCATTTTCTCACATTATATTACATCACATCGTATACATACGAACATAAGAACAAAGTTCCACACGAGATATTGTGAGTTATAGTAGCACACAAGATACGCATATTGTACCTACTGCCATGCAATAACAAAACATCACACATCTTTTAGTTTACAATTTAGGTATCTACACACGGAGCACTTACTATTAGCTAATAGGCAATATGTTACTTAAGAAAATCTAAGCACTTGCCTTTCAAAACAATGCAACATAACATAAAGTAACTCAAGGAACAACAACAACCTTGAGTGCCACTTTCTGTATTATTACTATATAGTATGTAATGGGACAAGGTGCATGGATATTCAATATACGGGCATCCTGAAACGTGAAATCTAAAGTCTCCGCACACACACTGCAAGATAACTAGAATAGTTTAGTATATAAATATTAGAATCGAACCTAATCTTCCCTTCATCCTATAAAATGTGTACATGTACTTAGTCCACACCAATAATATTTGGATCCTTCTTCGAATCAAATAAATTCAAGGGAGCTATAGAACTAAGGAATTTCTACGATTGCTATTCGGCTAACCATATGAACCATTGAAACAATCTGTTTGTAAGTATCCCAATGCAATTATACCGAATGAAGGTACCTCAACTTTCAGTACCAAGTTAAAAAGGCAAAATTATTACTTGCTGACTGCCGACCTTTAATGTAATAGTTTTTCTACCGCACACACGCCAATTTTAACCAGACAGTGATACAAAGCAGAATTAGTTGGGTACCTATCCATGGATATGGAAGGGTCAATTTGTGCTGCTAAAATAAATGAAGAAATACAGAGTAGCCATGAGACAATTATATTACCTACAGTAAATAGATACAACTGAATTAATGCAGAAAAAACATATCATCATCGACTTAAGAATAATGTACACAAGCAAAATACAAATGTATGAAATCTAAGTAGGTACACGCCACAGGTTCAAGTTTGAAGTTACAATAAATATGAAAATGACTCTTGAATATCTCAGTCAGTTGTTTCTAAATCAATAAATATGGAAAGATCGTGCACATTGTTAGCCTCTGCCTGGAGGACAGAAAGAACAGCATCACACTGGATTTAGATATCAGTGTTTATATTGTTGTAGTTACATTCAGATAGAATAGATACATTTCTTTGAGTACAGCTATACGTTTTACGCACGTGAGCTGTGCAATTTAAAAAAAAGTAGTAGTAAGTAGGTTTACGCGTAAGTGAAGCCAATCCCACTAATCAGTAACCTGCTGAAATATTTTGCAAATTCAAAGGATCATCGAATCATCGGCTTGTCAGTCATGACCGTGAGTTTCCTTTACTACTAGACTGCGCTTTTTATCTCTTGCCATAAATACATAAAATACGGAATAATTTAGTTAAATGTGTGCAATGCTGGTATGTGATTACAGATAGTCATCTACTAGTAATGACAGTTTTTCGTGGGCAAATGTAAGACAAGACTTGTACTACTCGAATTAAAATAAATACCTACATAGAAATGGCAAGGTGACCAAAGACAGGAGGGCAGAGCAGAAATATTCTGAATTTAAGCTCGGATATAGTAAAGCTACACTTAGAGAACAACAAAAGATCTTTGCTAATCCATACAAAGTACACTTTAATCAAGCAGAACAAAGCCCAGCAGAGGAATAGCATTAACTTCACCTCATTTACATTCATTCACGTCACATTTGCATTTTACACTCTCGCGTCCACTTCCATACAATCCAATCTACACTGATACTTATCTACTTCTGCTATATGTATATAGACTTTCGGCAGATATATCACTTAATACACACTACTATATGCCAGAAGCGATATTTTAGGTATGTATATCAGTAGTGATCTAGTAGTAATAAAATGAACCGAGACTAAACAAGGACAACTTCCAAAATGTTTTAGTCAGGATATACACCGGAGTACTTAGTTATTATTTCTGAATGCTTAGGTATATAAGTTTTCCCTTATCAACAATCTTATTTATGTGTGTATTTAGGCATTAGAATATGCATAGAGTCATAGCTAGTTTAAATAGTAATAAAACAGACATAACATTATGCATTTACAACTTATCGGTAGAAAATTCTGTAGTTCAAGAACACATGTAAGGTATTTGCAAGGAAATGAAGATGGAACAGGACATGACACAACACAGCATAAAATTCGTAATAAATTCTCAAAGTTTTCTTTAATGTGGTGAACCACATTTCATATACACTGATTTCGTTAGCATTATTCAGACATCTAATAGGTTCAACATAGGGTGACTACTACATCACTGTGGTAGAAGCCATACATATTAAATGTTCAAAGGCTTGACGTACTTGACTCGTAAGCCGAGGAAGAACCTCAGCAACCAAGAATTGTAAGCACTAGAGGCTAAAATCCCATCAAATAAAATCATATCGCAATCTTCATCTTCAGTGATGAAATAAAGGTAGAACTCATTTTGAATTATTTCAAGTCAAGAGTCATCATTTCATTTTCGATTTGATCAAAGTGACCTCCATCCTACGAATCTAACGAAAAGCCTCACCTAACCTTTATCCTTCGTTATTGAAAGTTCTGCCTGCCTAAATTACAGACCCAAAACTTGGCTGTACCTCCGCATTTCTGTGCAATTTCTGTGATTGCATTTATTAGGCCATTTCTTGTTGGTATTCGCAAATATTATGCGTGTGGGTTTGTAATACCTATATAAACAATGTGTACCTAACTATTTACTTCTGAATGACAGATGCCAAGCGTGCTTGTTCGTTTCTACGTGGAATGTACTCATGTGTGTCCTCTAAAGACTCTTCCCAATTTGAATAGGGAGAAATAAAATGTTATTTCCTGTTAAAGGTAAAACAATTTGGTGTTTTTGGGTGTCGTGGTGTGGATTTGAGTTTCTTTTGGCATTGGTATTTCATGTAAACAGTAAACATTAACAATAATCATCCAAGTGACTGCAGGTACATATTATGAACAAACCAAATACCAAGGCAAGCTTTCATATGATATACGCTAGGACTTTCGCTATGAATTGCGTGTACCTTTTTTTCGCAGTAAGGGCATACTGTACATAAAGTGACTTACCTATTCATGATGTTGTGGAGCATTGTGGTTTTGCAATTGATTGATTTTAATAATTTCGCCGCTCTTTGAGCTCCTCCACAAACAAATGGTTGCAAATGTGGGAAAGACCACTTCAAAGGAGCCCCCGACAGTCAAACGTGAAGTCTGACTTTTCTTGTCTTCAGCCTCCTCAGTTGACTTTGCGCTAGAATTATTCATGCTAATAAAAACTACTGAAAGGCAAATCTCGGTTTTCATGTGAGAATTTCTGTGACAATTTTACGAGGTGGAGATGTAATCCCTCCTTGTATTGTCGACTTAATGGTCCATGCATACATAAATTTATATCAATAACGTACATGTGCAGACACACAACATTTACATTCGTACGTACTACAATGCTTAACTCACAGAATCTACTCAAACGTCAGCAGACTTACCTATTACCTATTAGAACTGTCAGATACAAATTTCAATACTTGGTAATGAAAAAAATCCCCTATTAGTGTTAAGTAAAAGGACTGTGCAATACAGAATAAGCAAATTTCATTTTTAAGAAACCATGGAACAATACAAACATAAAAATTAAATGACGTTTATTCCTCTTGAAATTAGTTTTCTCATTCACATTACTTATGCAAATAGCCAGCGAACACTTGAAATCGATTTAGGGCATGATAAAGAAAAAAACTAACTGTCCTATAGCGAGTAATCTTTTAATTCTTATAAAATATTGTGTGCATTGAGTATGGTAAAAGGTCTGAGAAATTATGTATTTCAATCTAGTTGAAAGTCGTGGAGATTTATATTTATATGAAATAGGAATTTATTATGCCACAGGTAGATAGTTTGTTAAATATATATTTGCATGCATATATAGAAAAGCTGATGCGAACAAAACATTTGAAAATGATTAAGAAAATCTACAGTGCATTAACAGTATGGACATGATTTACAGTAGCAGATCTCATTGCTTGGGATGGTAATGGCAGGAGTGGAAAAACGGAACATTGAATTCCGTCAGACGATGTGTGCAATTGAGATTTAGAAGGGCAATGCCATTGTCACATCAATTCAATGATTTATTTATTCTAGAAAGAGTATTGGCATTTCATACAAATCCGGTACATAATTACATAAATATATTTATATTAGTGCACACACACGTAAGTGTAGGTATATTAGCATATTGTGCACATATTAATATAGCCATAGGTTTTGTAATGACTGTAGATAGTACGTAACATGCCAAAGTGTATTAGTCAAGTAAAGATAAGTAGTGTTGAGTTTACAATGTTATAGAAGATCTCTTGGCTGCGTAAACGTAGGTAGGCACTGTAAACGAAAGGAAAGGACATGAGATAAATAAATAAGGAGCAAAAACTCCATTCATTAGTTTCTATGGGATTTGCTAAAGAAAGCAGCTGTGCTAATGAATTCTCTGGTGTAGTCAGTGTATCGGTTGCATTTATCATGCAACTAGGCCCCCAGTACTGTTATTGAATTTTGAAAGGTTTAGCCACCAATATTTGGTGTAATTTCCAAACATGTTAACCCAGAGTGGAGTTTTATAGTTAATTTCATGATATTATGACATTTCTATTCAAACTATTATAGTATTGCATAAAATTGGCGCTTGCGCATTGCACCAAAATCACTCCAACGAACCATACATACATACTACAACATGGGTACATAATATATTGCTCCAAAACTTGATAAATATTTTTATATGTAGTAATGCTAATGCCACTCTGACAATCAATAGCTACCTTCCTTTATTATAGCCGTTTTATTGATGTACTTATGTAAATGTATGTGGTTTGGTATTACAGACACACATAGAGATGCAGACTGTGCACTGCACAAGTTACACAGTTTAATACAATCTGTCATCTGAAGAGAAGTACCTAGCTAATAATATGATTTACTATCAATGTACCTCAAGTCGGTTGGCTGTTTTACATCCCTGCCTACGTCATATTTATTTTGCAGAGTAATTTAATATTGACTTTTTCAAGTTATGAGAAAATCAGGAGGAGGAAAGGGTCATGGCAGAGACAGACGAATGAAATAGTAGAGACTAGTTAGGCAATGGTGCAAATTTTTATTTGCCAACAATTATATGCGCGAATTATTTTTTATCCCTTTCTGCTGTCTGCATGTATGAATGGCATTACTAGGTATGAATCACTCCTGTGAGACACAGTTGAAAAAGTCTGTGCTGGCTACGAATCCTTATCTGGCAGAAGAAATATTAATACTGAGCTCACTGTCATTGTCAGTACTTTAGTCTAGCTTACATATGTACAGAGGACGTTGACGACCATAAAACTTAAGGTACTTACGCACAAACAAGTGCCTACTTAGTTAAACTCAAACATTAATTTACAAGACTTACTATTCATTATTATCACTTACAAGAAGTACGTATATATCTATACGATATTGTATAAGATCGTGCAGAAGACATAGTAAATATATGATATTACCTTTTTATATATAGTCGCGTTTTGTAATGCGTATTGTATAGCAGAATTCTCAAGTAGGTATGCATACTAGAACTTGTAAAATTGGTGGGTCGTGTATCGTTACAAAGTCATGTAGTGGTGAATGAGTGGTACTGGTATAAGTTAGTTAAAGAGATAACAATATAATACGGACTTGGTTTGGCTGTTACAGGCCGAGAAAATAAATGAGAAGAATCGAACTGGTTTAAATTACAATGGGATGTAATGTCTATAACATAACCATTTAGCAATATGTGCAATGCAAGTCAAGTATGAGTCCAAGATTACTGTTCTTGCTACTCAGTTCATACATATTATCGTATTACTTGGCAATTCTCATAATATTATGCATGTAGAAAGGGAATCTCTGTCAAGCAGCTAAACACTACTAAATATTTACAATATATAATACTAAGTATTATAGTATGACTATACATGAGAGACAGAGCAGACAATGGCAGAGGATATAATAGACGGCAGAAGGTCCATCTTATTATTTAGTGCTAATGTACAGCAACATCCCATTGTTCATGTTCTATTGCATTAGGCTCAGGGAGGAAAGGGTTCTGATGTTCGATGGCTAGTTTAATTTAGTTTAGTTGGGTTTAACGAAGTTCAGGCGTAACCTGGCCTGCTCCTGACTGAAAGGATCCTCTGTCTGGTATTTTAGGTATTCATTCAATTTTCTGCACATTACAGATATAGTTAATAGACGTCCTAGAGATAAATATAAAAGTTGTTCCTCCTGTACAGTGAATGAATAGCATGTTGCAGTTTTCTCAATGTAATTTAATGTAACAGAAGACGAGGAGTGAAATGAATCCCGGCTGAGGAGAGGAGATTGAATTCAATGCAAAAAGCACTAGTGCCGAATATTCTTGACTTATTATCTTTATTTATGCATAATAGACATAGTATACATATAAATGAACATTTATCTATAATAATATTGAATATAATAACCTTTCCTACGTTTAAATATACATATTACCCTGTAATGTACATAAGTTAACTTGAGAAACTACATAATATATTACAGATTATGTACTAATAGAGACTAGTATCGTACTTATAGAGACTGTGCATTGCAGAGCGATATCCATTTGAGTGTTTTGCATCCCCTAATACATAGATTATATTATGTAATAGTGTATCTAGAGATAATACAGGACAGCAGCTCTTTAATAATACTGATTATCCGAGTGTTATGTTATGTTCTGCTGGTAGCTAGTTGAACAGAGAAGAACTTGTTTTTCGCATCCTTTGCTTTTGCTCTTCTGTTGTGTTGTCATGTCAAGTATCCTCCCTCAGCTCATGTTCAGACTCAAGACGCTTTGTCAAAATTCTTTCCTCATTCGCACGGATTTGCATAGAGACGAAGACAAGAGATGCCAGGATGTAATGTAATGCAATACAGTATAAGATAACAAAGCATGCAAACTGGCTGACGGAGAGCGGGTGCAAATTTGCAAATTACAAACGCCTAAGTGTAAGTGTAATCTATAGGAGGTAAGTGTGATCTTCGATACTTGCATTATCATGTGTGAAGGTATGTATACCCCATTCAAAACGAATATTGTGTCTTATAACAATACACAGAGCCACTTATCCAAAACTACAATAGCTATTTAATATACAATAGAGTAACAAGAAAGTTGGCAAAACCAATTTACCACATTTGCCGGACTATTTACACGTATGTACAATGTTTATTTACTTGTACATTAGTTAGTACTGATATGTGGGTGCACCAAACAAAGGCGTAACCAGACTAGCCATTTACTATAAACTCGTGCTTTTAATTTTAAACTTGATATTGCTACTGAATAAATATTGCACTCCTGACTCCCAACCAACCACATGCACATTGTATAGGCACTACTCACATTTCTCTTCAAAATTGAATTACATAAATAACTATCAGAGATAATAGGAAGAATTATTGGCCACATTCTTCTCCTATTCATTAAGAATCCTTCACATGGAATATTTATGTAATCCATCCTGCTAATTCAGACTTTAGATATGATCACATCAACAGATTAGATCCAAACAAGTGTACGTGTACGAAGGAGTTGGCACTTTTTGAGTTATGTCTGTCTGTCTATGGGCCCTATATTATCTATGGGCTTCTCCATGGGTCCGTCTTCATTTTATTCTCAAGTGTCAGAATAATATATTTATATATAACAGGTACTTGTGGGGAAAGTTTATAGCATAATGGTATATATGAATCAATAAAACAAAACTCGTAGGTACTAAAGAATTGAGATGGTATAACATTTATTGTTTATAATATATTCTGAGGAGTGAGTTGAG
Source organism: Tomocerus maximus (assembly GCA_019776445.1). Taxonomy (NCBI): domain Eukaryota; kingdom Metazoa; phylum Arthropoda; class Collembola; order Entomobryomorpha; family Tomoceridae; genus Tomocerus; species Tomocerus maximus. The sequence goes on from JABASH010000558.1 coordinate 13,074, forward strand.
GTGACGAACGGTGGGGCATGAAATGGGCGCCTTGTTAGTAAGAGTTGGTACTTTAATATGAAGGAAAAGTGGAAAGAATTGAAGATCTAGATATTATTAACGGAGGAGGGAAGGCAGTGAGAATGGAGCACAATTGTGAATGTTCTGACCGACCTGAGAAGATAAAACAATAAGGAAGAAGAGATGGATGGATGCGTTTTGTGCTCAACTCGTCTCTCTATGTAGATCGACACACGAGATAGATTTCAGATATATTCCAGATAGAAGTGAACAGAGATAGAAGTTCCCAAAATAGAAAACAACTTGTCAAAAGATGTGTTTTGGATTGAATTACCTGCTTTAACTCATTCAGCTAAGAAATCTCCCGTCTTAGCTTATTAGTTAAATCTATCCTTATACTTATTTATACTTCCTATCCATTATATCTACTTATACTTCATAGAGTGATGGCGCCTATCATAAACATACATCAACTACCTACTGCTTTCTACAACACTAATTCTACTACCATCCATTTTTAGTTTTTAGAATGATGGAAATGAATGGCCTGGAGTTTCACAATATCCATTACTGATCTATCCACTATACCTAATCTACTACGTAAAGATCACTTTCATCCACCTAAACAGAAGAGACAACCTAGCTAGGTACCTACACGACACTTTCTTCCTACCCACATTGCAAATGCAACGGGAAAGTATTTCTCTTTTCACAATAGATCTAAGTATGACCCAGTATATTAATAAATCGAATAGTGGCTGATTGCTGGTCAGTTACATACAAGTGCATTTAGAAATCACAATTTTAACACTGCAGGTTTAATTTATATGTAATTTGTCCCAACGCTGGAGCTATTCACAAAACGTGTTTGCATTCTGAGGCAGGAAGAGACAAAAGGATCCACAAGAATGCTACCAAAACTAGCAATGGCTATAATTAAGGGCGACTAAGCAAAACCAAAACCGCTATCGACTAAAACCCTGACCTAGAATCGCGATTTCGTGTAGTAATTTAGTTTTCCGTGTTTAGTCCAACCATATAGCAGTATTATAGTAATACAGTATTAGCAACTGAAACAATATTATTCGGTTTAGAGATAGGTTATGAAATAGTCTATGAAAGTTATTGATGTCTGTCAAGGGTGTTAAGGGCGTACATAATCTTTTCGAAATCCAATTAATTGTATTGCTATGAAGAAGTCTAATAAACTGTTATTTTCTAGAATTATGATAATTAATTGAAAACATTATGTAAATTGTCTATTTACTGATATGTATACATTAGTGTTAATTTTTAGGAGTATGTAGAAATAATTCTTTTGTGAGTAGAAACAAAATGTCATGTCAATTTTTTGTGCAGCAGTAGCTTTAAAAAGACAGTATTCAACTAAAATGACCAGTGAGTGAGTTGGCAATATTGTGAATTATATTTATGCTTTAAAAAGGATTAATCAATGAAGAAATAAACTGTAACTCTCTGCTATATTTGACAAAAGTTGCAAACTTGTTCCCATCCGAAACAAATGCTCTACTTTTTGCTCTTTCAACTCCCCTTTACTTAAACTAGTTCATGTTTGTAAGAAATGCGTCTATTTATTATCGTATTTATAGGAGTTATGAAACAGAAAGGTAGGTATAAGTTTCATCTTATTTAATTTCAACGAATCTGGCTCATCTAATCTTTGGTAGAGATTCTTCTTATTGATAACAATTACGATTTTGAATGCTGCTTTCCTTAACTGTGATTTTCTTTACTTGTGTTAGTAGTTTATGTTCTGTTGAGAGCTGACTGTCTACTCTACTGTTAACTAAAATCTTGGCTGCATCTTTTACACGTCAACCCTTTATTTCTTCTCATGCTTATCAGTAGGGACTCTTTACTTACCAAACCTGAAAACTACTTACCTTTCCAGATACGGGCACCACTGTGTTTATATATAACAAGGTGTGTATTTACGAGAATTTATATGTGTTACTTACAGATAGTCTTGTTTTACAGATGTATTTATTTATATCTGTGTTATATTATAGTGTTTTAACGATTGTATTGTGTACTTAGTTTATTATTATTTCTTTTGCTTGTATTGTGTGCTAGTATTTCATGTTATGTCCATATGTAGTACATATTGCGATACGACTTGTAACTATAAATATAGATTGGTTGAATAAAAAGTATTTCTGTGGTAGAAGAATATATATATATGTAACGAACAGAAGTCAAAAAAGGTGCCTACCCAAATATCGCCAAGAACTACTTACTGTACTCCCCGAAGTACATATCTGGCAATAAGTACCTCGAGACTCTGTCTGTATCACTTATGTTATGGATGTATGTATGAAGACTTACGTTAGGTTAGTTAGTTATTTGTGTTGTATAGTATTTATATGGTCTCACTGGAGTCTCACTCATTTCTCTCTTTGTTGAGGCCGTCAAAAATGCGAAGGTCAGCACCACACTACACCCTCTGGCCATTTCTTGTCAATAATAATTCACTTGTTCATTGTTACTTTACTACACTTCGACTTGACTCTGTCTTATGTTTGATATGGCTCGTTTAGTAATAGGCACAAAGGTTCTAGCCCCCTTCCTTGCAACAACTACTTTTTCATATTTCCTCTGCTTTCATCTCTTGTTACTTTTTACCAAATTATTCTCCTGCTCCAGTTTTCTTTTGTTTTGCTCTTCGACTCAAACATATCATTCTGGGCATATCCCACACAACTAGGAATACTCTCTCAATACAAAACTATAATTACAATTAGCTACTTAAAATGAAGTACACTTACTTTGTATTGAAAGCCAAATATGTTTTGCACATTTGCTCTCCTCAAAGATACTTTCTCTATTAGTTTTAACCGGCATAGTCACTAAGGGTTGCAAATCCATACACGGATATCGATAAAAAAAAGTAGTTGGCTAAACCTAGCTTGTATGTGCTTGCAATGAAGGCATGAAATTGCAAGTTCGGTTAAACAAAGTATATTTTAATTTGCATTCTCGTGAAATCATAAAGTTTTTGTCAACAATAAGTAAACATAAAATCCATAGGTATTTACTTGTGAAGCCACTCACATACATCACAGTAACGATAGCACGGAAATAAAAATAAATACGGAATTGCATACCATTGCATGACTGAGCACAAAATAATACTTCATTACAGATTACAACAGCAAACCCCATTCTACTATAAAACTTAGCATGTATTGTATTAATGCATTGCTTGACATTCCTTAGTGCCAAATATCGCGACTTAACAGTGTACTGTGTACTCCAGGAAAATAAATGAGATTTTACGCGTCAACTATATAATACCTAAGCAAACACATGTAAGAATAAATGATGTACAAGTTAAGCATTTACAACCGTCAGGGTCGATCCATAAAACGCATAAAATTGTAATTACAAACAGAGAAACAAAAAGAAAAGTCGTTAAGTTAAGAATGTGAACATTATTGCATTGGAGATTAATGTACATATATAATATGCGTATGCTTAATAGGACAAGGATCCTCTTATCGCTAAATAGTATTTTAGGTATGAAACACTATTATATAATTTGCACATTATATATACTTGCGGGTCCTTACTGTAACATGTCTGTCTGACTTATGTACGTGATGGTAGTAATTGCATAGACATTACAATAGTTTTACTTGGAAGAGGCTTGTTATCTTTCTCAGCAAATTTCACGGCATGGATAATTTTTTGATAGCTACTTTATCATTAAGTTGGGGGCTACCTACCCATTATAACATTATTACTTACACCAGACCAAACTGTGGAAACGTGCGTAATCAAAAGTGGACACCATATAATATTGATGTATTCAGGGAATTATTAAAGTATATCAAATAACAGATTGTGATTAAAGTGCCCAGTAATAAAAGTTGATGCAAAGTTCCGCACATTTGTATATGTATTAATTATGTGAACATCATACTATAAAGATAAATAGCTAATAGAATTGAAGTAATATTGGTCCAAGCTGCAAATAAGATATTACGACTCTGACGATGACGTGTTTAGTGACTTTGGCAGAGGACCATCCTAGTCATGAACAAATTAGAAATATCTACGCGAAACTCTGTACATACGGAACATTAGAAGTCTAAAGCATTTGGCCACTATGAAATGTAAAGGAAAACCGAACAATGAGATTAGAGTTTCGAAGACTCAATTTAATTGTAACTGAGATAAATGTACGAGATGAATTTATCTTGCGGTTAGATTACTGTTGGAAAGAACATACAATTCTTGACATGGTCGTTGCTTCGGTAGAGATATTTGCATTCTCATAACATCATATCCGGGACTAGGATTCTCCTGTAGTACGTAGGTATGTGCAGCTACTTATTGCTTATTGCTGTGCTACTATGTATTCTCTTTGACAAGTCAACTTCTTTTCTGTCTGAATTCTTTTTTGTTTATAAGTATACGGAATGAGATAGACAACTCAAGTTAATTCCAGTAAGTGTAAGCCAAATGAGTTTGTGCATATTTGTGCTACTACATCAGAACCAGCCAGACAGAGAGTCTTCAATTCTTTGTCAGCTTGATTTTGGGTTTCCATTCTTCTATAGCTTTTCTTTGTCTCAACAGCTATCTCTCCACTCTAACCACATAATATTATGCAGATGGGAAAGAACATATAGGTAGGATAGGAATGACAGACGAAAACTTATTTTAAAAGTTGCGGAACTGGATAAGAAGAAGAGTATGCTATCTCTATGTCGTCAGGCAGTACACACAAAATATTTATACTTTAAATCCATATAAATACGAAGCTAGTCTCACTATTGATGTATGTAAATGGAAATACTAATTCTAATAGCAAATAGGACTAGACCAGACCAGACCAAAAACCAGAATCAGAACAGAGGAAAACCGGCACTAGGACCATACTTAATTTAACTATGCAATACATACTACGACTAGGAGACTACTAGAAGACTGTATATACCTACTCCTTATATACAGCAATATATACGCACTCACAAATCTGCCAAAGAAAAGTCATGGGAATGTGAGTGCGAATGCTGAATCGGAAAGTTAAGTGCAGCTCTCTTTCTTTTGTCTCTATCAAAACGTGTTGTTTTGTTTGATGTCTGTCCATGTGTAACTTATGGGATTTTGCACATCCATCTCCTACAGCACAGATTTGCATACCTACTGTTTTTTCTTTCAACTTCACCTACCTCAAAACGTTACTATTGCTGAACTGTACTAGATTCTCCCGAGACGGAAGATTTACAGATAGTTAAATAAATAGTATGGAGTTCCTGGCTACAATTTCTTGACCAATATTTTGCTAATTACTTAAGAGCATAGTTGGGCGATGGATATTCGGATATATTCCCGAGGAATGTCCTAATCATTTGATTAGGTAATTTGCATGATTATTGGTTGATAGGATTTGATTAGATTTCGAGTGTTGAGTCAGAGAGTTGAGTTGATGTGCCCTGCCAAGGAGTTTTGCTCACCGGCCTTCGAATTTGATATCATAATACTACTGTAAATTCTTGACATGCATCTGGATATCTAGACACATGTTAGGTTAGAGTATAGCACCGAGCGGGGTAGCGACTATGCAGAGAAAACATCACATCATCAGCAGAAATTTAGCATGCATGCACAGTACTCGGAGTGAGAGAGATGCTGGATCCATATAAAATTGCTAAAAATCTGTATGGTAGTAAAAAGACATGTCATGTCACAGAAAGCAACCAGTGTGTTATGTTGTTATTGTGTTATGCCATGGCATATTGTGGAATGGCATGCCATGCCATGCCACAGAGGCAGCTATCGCCAAATATTCATTTCATTTGCATATTCACTTTCCCACACTACTACTATTCATGCATGTGTACCCCAGTATGTAATGTCCTAATGCTCAGTCTTCTCTAATGTGTCCAATGTTCTACGTATTAGATAGTAAAATGTTGAATGTTGAGGAACAGGACCAGTCAGACTCCCGAATCCTTGTGAATCAAAGGAAACACATACATAAACGTGTATTTTTGTGCATAATAAGTATGTTCTGTGAAGATGCGAATTTAACTACCATTTAAGATATATATACCACAAGTAATATATTACTCTCATCGGGTTTGAGCCACTAACTAGCCAAACGCACCAATGCTTAAGAAATGGATGGCATTGACAACAAAAGAGGTTTTAGGCAGATCAGCACAAGTTCTTGTTAAACTCACTCAGTCAGAAGCTCTTAAGACGTTACTTAGTTAGTGTTGGTTAATATCCAAGCAATGGAACAGAAGGGCGATGTGATTTGTTTGAGTTGATGTGCAGGATGAAGTTTGCTCTTTGCTGATGATATGAGCTTTTGCTCAGACACTCACTCACGTATCCTAATCTCCTTCTTGTACTCATATTATTAATATGCATACCTAAATACATAAGCAATTTCCCTAGGAAACTGGAAGTTTAGCTCTGTCTGCGTGCCGAGTACTTTTTTCAACTTCGTAACCCGTCAATTGCTGCACTGCTTGATTTTCTCTGTTTTCTATATAATATTTTCTTGTAGGTACATCGCTTTAGTGCAAATAAGTAGTAGGTGTTTGCCTTTGCTTTATTTTCCCTATGGATTTCCATCGGTGATCTTTGTAATACTTCATTAAACCAACTAGCAGCCCAGTCCATGCAAACTGCTTCCCTGGACTTGACTTTATGCTTTTCCATTGTGTTCCTCTGCATTATTTATATTAAATATGTGAGTGTGTGTGTATTAGTCTTTATCTGTCTGCTAATGTTTCTAACAGGTTCCTCTCAACATCCATGCTACACTAATTCTTATAGAGCCAAATCATATATGAGTATAGCCTATGCAAATTATGAGCTGAGGGAAGCAAGTCTACTTACTTATTATGAAAGAGCTGCTTTCATATCTTGAACATTATCTTCTTCTGTTTAGCTCAATCCTTTGACTTTTATTTCACTGTTTAGTATTCAAGAAACGAGACTAAAAATTAAAAGAGACTTTTAAACTTAAATAAATAAGAAGAAATACAATAGACAACTTGCATGATTATCCCTGACTGCAACTAACTGCTAGTCCCCAATGCATACTGACATCACTTATCTATTACTACTTTCCTAATCATTACCTGGAAACTGCTTTCCAGTCCGATCACTCTTGTATCGCTTGCTGTAACTTATATGCATTACTTTGTCTTATTTTTTGGATCCTTTTGTCATTCATCAAGATATGCTATCTCTACAATTAAATATTAATGCTATGCATTATCAGGAAACTACTAATACCTGGACTAACACCATGAAAAACATTTCACACTCGCAGCTAATAATAGTAAATGCCAATTTACTCCCTTTCGTAAATATTATTTGTCTTTAAACAAACTGTCAAAGCAAACCAACGGCCGAGAGCAAACCAGCTATTAAGGTATTTGTCATGCCATTCTTAATCTATACTGTTGATTTCATAGGAATAGGGAATTCATGTCAACTGACAATGCAGCAGCGGTAGTCACTTACTTTGTGCTTCATGGGCAAATGTTGCAATCGTTATTTATTTTGAGAATTCCATCAACTTTCCTTAAAACAGTGAACCTCGTGTCATTACTAGTCCTTGTAAACTTTAAACGATACAAGCATTTCAGTTCCTCAATGTTAAGTACAGGATTGAAATAAACATTAGGCGACGAAATGTATCCATTTATGTCGCAAAATTGCTGGGGATTTTATAAATATAATAGTTATTAGACCTTGAGAGGACATGAATGTGCACATGTCCATTAACTGAAGTCTTGGGACCTTCCTAAGACCTTTCTGTCCTGTTCGGTAAAAAATTAGAAAAGGATGACGTTATGAGGTCCCACCTGATTGTCATTGTGTAGTCATTTAAAATCTAATTGGGTTCGAAAAGGTTTTGTAGTAAATGTATTGGAACAAATGAACAAATGACTACGCCAGGTCCTTTCTATGAAAATCGTGGACATTCGTGACGAGACAAGAAATAAGGGAATCATTTGTGTTCATAGGTATCAACACAGAAGGTATAATAAATGTCTCATGGTTTAAATTAGTAATTGTCTAATTTAGGAGAGATACTAGGATATTTGTAATCTGTATACTACCTGCATAGCATGCTAAATATTAGCTAGGTGTAGCTTTAGCATTGAATGAACTCAACGGACTTGTGTGAGAAATTGCAGTAGTTTTGGCACTTATTGTGCAAATAGCAATTAGAGCAAATTTTCGTAAGTTTGCGATTTAACTTGGCTGCTATTAACTACATAGTAGATACCTAACATAAGAGGGAGTGATGACCCACTGGCGCCTGTCATAAAACTCATATCGCTCGTTTCCCTTCCTTTTTTAGCTTTTGCTCTGTTATGTTAGGGATATAATTTATATTACTTGTATGTACTGGGCTGAGTGTGAAGTAGAGCTGGGTTGGTGTTTGTGCTACACTACTACACGGCGCTATAATGGTGTTGGATATCGTCATAATAAATATTAAATACATTCATGTACACATTGTAACTATTTGTATGTAAGTACTGGCCATACATAACCTTATCAAGAATTCGATACATAATCATGTGTGTAATATTAGCACGACTTTCATTGAATAATGAGCCTTGGGAACACACGTAGGTGAGTAAGTAAGCAAAGATACGCTCATTACAAAAGCTATTTTGCTGTGCTTGTCTATTTTGCAGCCACCTCCAGCCTCCGTGTGTGCTAATGCTAATAAAGTTGGGACTTGAGACGTATTTATTCATACCGGCGTGGCACAGCAGACAGGACAGAAATATTGCATGTCTCCACTCAACACATTTAGTACACATAAAAAACAAACGTCTTTTAAACAATAAACAATGCCAGTTGACACAGAATGTATGTGCATGACTACTCCGTTTAATCAAGAGCAGAAAGAGAGCCCGAGAGTTATCACAACACGATGCTTGTAATATGGCAGAAGTTTGAACTGCTTAGCACAACTTAGGTTACAATTAGTACTTAATAATAACAAATAAAAGCTCATCTCAAATAAATATGTCCATACATTAACACACACAATCATTAGTGCAGCATTGGAGTGACATTGGAGTTTGCTTTCATAGATCCCGTGCAGACTACCAAAGCTAAAAGGTTAACGATTACTGTAGACGAACTCTACACTATTTTCATGATTTAATTGCCCCGAACTATGTGAATATGTGTTCAATAAAAAATTCGCATGGACAGATAGCCAGCGATCCTTGAACTATTTATTAGATTAGCATTCCTTCCCCGTCTTACTTGACAGTTTACGTTCTCAATGGCTCCATACATTTTTACAGAGACGACAGTTTATAAAAATGAAATATAGCCATAATAACGTCGATTGGTCACTCTCAATCCCTGAATAATAACAATAGACATCAGAAAGCAATAACAAATGACTATTGCTACTTACTGTCGCCAAAAATATCGATGTTATTCTTTCTCGCATGGGAACAGAGACATTTCAAATTATGGCCACGTAGGTGTTTTCTCTTTAATAGCTCCCATATTAAATAGTACCCAGTAAGCAGTTTGTAAGCACAAACAAATAAATCTTGCTCTTACATTTACTTTCATTGATGGTCGCTCATTTTGAAATATTAACTGAAATGCTAATCATCAATGAATGAGCATGCCATATAGATAAAATAGCATGTACTCATACGAATAGGCTACTTAGTAAGTAGGAACGGGTGACAAAATCAAGATCTGGCAGTCAGATTACTTAAAGCCTAAGGCATACTAAACGTAAATATCTATTACCTAGGGAAATGGAATTTGTTACACATATCTGGATGCATTAGAGATAAAGTGCTCCTACCTTAGAAAAATGAGAAATTAATCCCCTGTCCAGCCACATTGCACTGTCAGGCTTGAATTCACACGACTAGCCAACTAACCATGTCATTATCATTGTAACACGTTATTGCTACATGATGTCAACTTATATCCCAGAGACAATGCAAAGCAGCCAACACCGTGCTAGACAGATTTGTCACTTTTTTTACAGATGACTTACTTTGGGCTGGTGGTGACGCGTTAGCATATCCAAGTAGCCAAACCAGCACATCACAATAACAATAATGTTATCTGCTCTATCTGTCTGTACAACTGTCGAGCATGCATAATGAGACTAGACTAGAATCTAATTGTTCTACATATGATATGACAACTCTTCTGATGAGTCAATTACTTAGGTTATTAAGCCTTAAATAATCTCTTTATACTTCACAAAGGGGCTAGTCATCATTGTAGGTCAGAAATGAGAATGGCTCGATGAAATTTAAGGCAATGTTCAATATATTTTATGATTATCTAGATTCATTAGTTTTTTGCTTTTCTTACAATTTCTGCAGCATCTACTAGTTTTTGTGCAGCCTCTCCATTTAGATCATTTACTAGCTATTGAGTTTTATTATTTTTTCGAACACGTGTAATTTGCATTTTTGGTTTCTGTAGCTACCGATACTGTCAAACTATTGTGTTTATTGAAGCTGAGAACCTTGGACCGAATTTTTATTGCATGTGGGTCATATTTCCAGGAACAGAGTAGGTCAAAACATGCATTACTACTCACAAAAACGTGAATACTTACATGTAGCCGAAATATGAATGAAAGACATTCTTCCTTCCTGTCCTGTCAGTAAATGTGTTTTGCCAGGACATATTCAATTGCCATTGCCACCCAGGAAAAGGTCTTTAATGTTCGTACGAGGAAGCCATTGCGGAATTTTCTTGGAATTGTCAGCAAAGGTCTATAAGCGTTTTTCCAGTTTTATGCTAATTTTGTCCCAAGCACATTCTAGTTGACACTTGAATCATTTTGTTAGATATAAAATATCTAATATAATGTAGGTAGCTTAGTTTTAAATTTTTCACACCATAGAAGTTAAATTTCGATGTTATGGCGACACCTGACCTTCCTGGTCCGAGAATTAATACATGTCGGTCTTATATTTGTACTCGGCCATCAAAGATGATCAGTATGCATATGCTTAAACCTATTCACTATAATTTAGAGCAAGTGTTTCAGAATCATCTGTCTTTGTACAAAATATCAACAGGAGATAATGAGATAATCATAAAGCAGCGTTTAAAGCAAGTAAGTATAGTACAATGTGTGAAGCTGGACTCTGACCACACTATAACCTGGGAGCCTTCCTGGCCTAGAAAATCAAAATTATCAACTTCCCAAGAATCTCGGCAAAGAAAAGGTCAACGAATAGAAGCTGAGCTGTAAAAGCGTAGTTCTGAGAACCATCCATCCTATTCTTTCCTTTGTCTATCTCATTCCAATGGCTACACTCTTATGTATACTTAAAGTGTAAAGCCAATAGCTAAACAGAAGAACAAAGTAAACGGATTTCCTATAATTCTAGACGAATTCTAAGACCACTCTCAATGATATTCCTACTCCTTTCCACCAATTACTATTTACAGTGCCGTTCAAATATGGCATCTCTATGTACCATGACTACTATGGCATAACCTGTGGGGCAAATATTGTAATCTACTTTCAGAATCGAGAAAAATCAGCTCAACATCTTCAAAAACAGATAGCTGCGAAATTCCATTACGATTACGTTGAAAATTTCTAATATCTGTATTTAAGTTTATGAATCTCATCTAATTTATTATTTTTAATGACCCCGAGACACTAAACAAGGTATGAACCATGACACCATCAAAGTAATTTAAAAAGGTATTATCATGTAAATGTGAAATAACTTTTGAATAACCGTGTATGTTTCAGAAAATCATGGATATAATATACTATCTCGTAGGTTTACATACTCCGGAATACAGATATGTAGCAAATATATCCAAGATATATCATAATACATAGATAAACTGTACAGAAAGAACTTGTATATATTGGAGTAATGAGCAGTAACGACAACATAATATTTCTTCGTTTATGAATGGACAAATGAGCATAAGGAATAAGGAATATATTATTATTATGGTATCTTAAGAAGAGTTAAGAGTATATGGCCATGGTTAACTTGGTACCAACGTAGAGGAAAAACCAGTGAGTATTGAACAATGAGCAGCAGTGGTGGTGGGTATTGTCTACAGAGCAGAATTATCTGTTTTCTCTCCATGTTATTATGTATGTCGGTACAAATAGCTCATGGTAATAGTAATAATGCTACTACTGATGTGTACGTAGATCAAACATAGTAATCATATAATAATAAATAGACATCCAAGAACATAATATAACAATTCCCACGTATTATGTATCTTTAGTGCATATTCAGAGTGTAAAAAGCATAGCGATATGGTTCATACACTATGTACGTGTACTTAGCACATTATAAAGAATTGCTCGTATCCTTACTAAATGAATGGATAAGGTGTTTGCACATGCATACCTAATGTCTCTACACAAAGCACACATAAAATTCCAGCTTTGGAATGTTTAGCACTTAGCACTAAGTACATGGATTTTCTATTCCTGATCAAACAATGTCAGAAATTTCTACCTATTTTACTGGGTATTGTGGGGCAACGGACTTCTTGGATCCCAAATATTAAAATGGTCCACAATTTAAACAAAATGGGACAGGATATGTCTCTCACTGGTCTTATTAAAGCCGAATATGGAGGAGTATTTATAGTATTGAAAATGAAATTCCATTTCATAGTTGTACGGTTGCACTAGTAGCATTTTCCTATACCCAGTGACAGTCTGCAATAAAGAGTAGTCCAGATCATTTAAGTAAATAGCATGTACCACTAACATGGCTAAATCATATATGCTGTACCATTTTGTACACAAATGATTCGTTTGCTTGTAACAGATTATTTAGGTTCAAACGCAAATACTGATAATCTTGACCGAACTAGGAAACAACGCATCGCTTTTATGAATGAATGATTTCCAGCTATATTACTTATGGTATGCTAATACTAGACACATTGGTATTACAATGCAGACTCCAGTTAAACAGCAATCGATTGCACAGTTATATAACGATGTATGCATACTTAAACAAGTAAACATTTTTCGGGCCTATTCTGAAATGTATTATTAAATGTGCAGATAATATGTATTTTAAACTGATGCATACACAATATTCGTGCATACATGTATTTAGTTTCCTGAATACAGCTTCATTACGAACATAAGTTATTAACCCCGTTAGCAATGCACCCGGTTAGTAAGTAACACAAGATTACAAAATCCTTGTATGGGAATTGGTAAAATAGAGGACAACGCATGAAACATTTACTAGAAAAGACTAGCGTGATATTATACTTATTACAAATATTATAAAATTACGTGGAAGTCAGTTGGCATTAGGATTTGTATGACAAGGAGAAACTGGAATTGATAAGGTTAGTCATCTAAAAATGCGAAAACCAAGTTGAGTTTAATTTTGCTTGGATATTATAGATTCGGTTGATTTGAATGTGAGTTGAGTGGACTGGGTTCGCCTGCTGCTGACTAACTCGTCTTTGTTTGCAAGAATTGGCTTGAGGTGTAGTTAGACTGCAGACAGAGGTAGTAGACACACAACAACACAATAATAAAATATAAAAAAGCATTCGGCAAGCAAAGCAGTTTACATGTTTTCTCTAAAGTTGCTCTCCTTCTGATCTGACTGCAATGAATAATATTTAGGTAATATATTGCATTTCATTGATGTGTGCCTATAATAATAATGCTTAGTATATCACATGCATCAACTCGGAGGAGCACATGTATATTAGGCTGTCATGTAAAATAAAGCCTGGACTTTCGGGTCTCCTCAGCATTGCGCAGTGTACATTGCACAGTGTACACTGCCAAGAACTGACAAGGTCTGCTGGCACATCCATGGGTCGGCACACCAGAGTATAGTACAGATAGTTGATGTTTATGTGATATCTATATGTCATAATTTATAAACGTAAGGATCTATGATATATTTAATTGCGGTACCTACTCATGTGCTTGTATGTAGTCTAACTATCGCTAATCTTTGACTTTTTGCTCGGGAAATTCTCTCGTCCAATAAATAAAGTTGAGATTGTGCCGAGTGAGTAATATATGGACAAAGACTCGGCTGGGCATGGTCGGACTAGATATGTTCTATCAGTAGGCCCACAATCTTTTTATCTCTATCGTTCTCATCTCGCTTCTTCTTATCCCACATTCAGCTCGAATAAGTAGTTCTAAAGAAACATACCACGTACAAGTAGTAACAATAACAACTAACTACTCCAGAACTCCATAGCTTTATGGATACCCGTGTATGTAAAAGATATGGACCAGCAAATAATATTACAAAAACTGCTAAAACATCACTGAAAAAAACTCTCTAATATAAAGCATTTAATTATGTAAAGGTACTTAGCTTTACTAGGGCTAGTGAGTAATGTGTAACTTTAGCCTATATGATGCACATTTATATACTCAATATTCTATAGACATCATAACTCATAAGATACCCTTCTATCTATACTTGCTTAGTATTATCATACCATATATCGATAAACTTCGTAGCTACTACCCTCTCAATGTGCATCATAATAAGTTGTATAATAACTCTATACAATGCATATGAAATGAAAATGCAGATCTTAGTAAAGATGAATTGAGGTTGCCGACAGGACTTGCTCCCAGCTCTCATTCTACATTCCCAACATCTATATAAATATTAGCAAACAACAAAATTTTATGTTTTCTACCTCCTCGTGCAATGGTGCACTCATTTTTCTCAAAGCTGTTAGTTAATTCGGATCTCAGAGTAATTTTCTCTATATCCGTGCGACCTACTACAAGATTGTAATAAAAAACTACTGTCCCTCTCATAAAATACTGGAGGAAAATAATTTAAATTAGAAAACTTTATGTTATGATTAATGCAAACCATTGATATAAATTACGAAATAATATTTCTTTTTATTACTACACTAGCTATACGTACAACATATCTGTATAATTTAATTTTATATTTAATTCAATTACTATATAATTTCATAAAAGCTGTCAATATTACAAATATTTGAATAATACTAAATGATGGGAAAAATTCCACAGAATTTTTTTGTCCATAATTACAGCCGTCTGGAGACAGCCTCAAAATGGTAATTCACTGGACTGTAAATAAAATCTCCTGATTTGGTTTGATTTGTTGGATGGAGGAGTTGCAAGTGTAAAATTGCAATAAAATTTTGATGAGAAGGAGGATTTTAGTGTGTTGCTGAAGTATGTATGAAATGTATCTGGATTTGTGTGGTGATTTGTTAGGGAGATATATTTATGTTATTTGTTTGCTCTGGGTTAGAGTTAGGATCTTTGTGCGCCACCGTTTTAGTCTTACGTAATAGCTAATTGTAAGGTAGCTCGCCACTATTGTGTGTTGAAGACAGATAAGAAAAACTGCACTGAACCGGAGGCTGAATGCTATGAGTAATGCTGTATTCTGTATTCATCTGTGCTCCACAAGAATGGAGCGAGTAATTCTTTTTGCTACACTTGAAGCTCATAAAACTCCTGAGGAATGAATCAGTCATGAAAAATCGTCCTGCCCTGAATTGGGATAATGGGAATTAAATAAAACCAAGTAGAACGACTTGCAATCAAAATCTCAATTAGCTTTCCGAATCCAATCCAAGCAAATCCACTTGATCAGGTTCCTTTATCGTTCGAATCTTTACAGGTGTGTTGTACTGCGTTGTTGAGCTGGATTCTGGTATGTATGGCTAACTGTTGTGCTTTCCCAGGCCATGCATGCCAATATTATTGTTAGATAGTGTTATGTCATCCTGCTAATATCTATCTACTCCTAGTGTTTTACACGTCTGCTTTTTTACTCCCCAAACACTTCATCCACTCAATTTCTGGTACAAAGGTCAACATTCGTTTTCATCGTCGAAGATGACTCCTTAAATTGCGAGCATTCCCTTGCAAAATAAATTTTTATATAATGTGCAATAAAACGCTGCAACAACATAGCACAATGTTTTGGACATGAGAAGCGACATATAGCATACATAAATGAATAAAATGGGCCCTTACAAATACAATGTGTAAATGTGTCACGTACACACAGCTACATAAATATAATCCACAATTATAAAAGAAAAAATTAAACATGTAAATAGAGTTGGAAGCATTCAAAAAAGCCAGTGTGTAGCAGTATGCTACTAAAATGTAATGTAAACACATAGAGATAGGCATTCCTCATTGTCAGTTTAATTGTCCCATCCCATTGTGTTAGTAGTTGCTAGTTTGCTCTTGCACTTATTACTAGTACATTATAATGCAGCTATTAGACTAGGAAGGTGGTTATTAAACTGATCTAACTGAACTGGGATTTGAGTGAGTTAAGCGGTGTCAAGCCATTATTATACCAGCAGTTTGTGAGTACCTGAACTATCATCCCATTTAGTATATCCTATATATTAGTATACTCATCCCCTATAGTGGGGCATTAGCATAGGCGTTATTACTAATAGTATTACTACATACCTACGTAGCAGGTACCGACAGATGAGCAAGATTCTCTCGAGTCAACGTGCATTCCACCTGACAAAAAACAACACGCAAAATATTTCTGGGTACCTGCTACCACTACTCTACCTATTTTCGCACATACACTCCTGTGCTCCTGGTGTAAATCCCACAGAAAATAATAGTTAGCTGTGGCTACCGACAAAATATTATATTGTTACTATGCTGATCTAAACACGTACTTAAATCGTTAGTCAGGAGGGACTTACCTTTCTACTCAAGTCCATATAATCTGTTTATATAGGTACCCATGCAAATGAGGAGTACACAGAGGACAGAGGAATGTTCCTATGCATATCAATTCATACATCTAGGATGGAGAAATCTTAGCGGAATGTGTATTACAGTAAATTAGTTACTGCTCTGCCTACCTTTAACTATAATGATATTATTTATACGTAAGATGACTTGGGTTAGCAATGAGCTTCTGATTAAAAGGAGCATTAAGGTAAACCTAGTTAACTCTTAACTATATTGACTTGCCTGCTCTTTAGTTTTGCGTGTTTTGCTATCATTTGCTTGCTCTGCACTCTCCGGTTGGTCTTCTCCCCTCTGATTACCGGTCTGTGGCATCACACTCTACGCAGATATCATATTGGTGATGTAATTGCTGTATTGTACTTTATGTAGATGAGGGTAGGCAAATGGGATTTAAAATGCAGCCTGAGCAAATCATTCAAAGTGTACTGGTACATTAGCACAGTGATACAGGTAAAAGAATTATGCACATACTTCAAATATAATGAAAATAAGAACATTAAGAAGGGATTTTACCTAATCTTTCTACTTAGGCATTCCTATACATAATATTATCTGTCGCAACCTTTCGCACATATCACTACCTACTATCGAATGAGATTCAAATTAAAGCATCGCTTTTTCATCGTTTAACCTTTCTCACTGTGTACAACGTTGGAATGTGATGGCTACGGCGACTCGAATCTTGCTTGATTACAATTGGCAAAGAGTTCAAGTTCACTTTCAACGCAAACATTTCAGTCTGTCTCGCTCACTCAGCATCTCACACACACAACATCGTCTCAGATCACTTACATGGGTACCCAGGCAGCAGCCTGCCCATCCAATCCTGCTCCACAATATCATAATATCTATACGTGAGCTCTCTACAAAGTATTTGTTAATATGTACCAACACATCATACCTATGTTAATCTATCAATCGTAAAATAAAACGGGGTTTTGCCAGGACTTGGCTTCTACTTACAACAAATCATGCGATAACCATCCTTTGTTTATGACGGTCAACCCTTAAAATATGAAAATAGCTTAAAATAACATTAAATAACAATAACACATTTTTAAATACATTAGTAATTAATGAATTCTGGACATTTTGAAGAAAAAAACAATTATTTTAAAGTACACTTACTAATGTAAGCTGTAGAAAGGATATTTTTGGGTTTTCCAACAAAAGAACCCCCCAAGTCTTACACATCATCTCATGTACCTTTCAAAGTTCTTGTATTCTAAGGATCCTTGTAAATGTGAAAAGGAAACATGATATTACTTATATGTAGCTTTGAAGAGAAACTTTTAAATTTTAATGCATATTTCAGTATTATTATTGATTTAAATACTTTTATTCTTATTAGTGGAAGCTAAAAGTTTGTATTTGTATTGAATAGTGTGAAATGAGGCAAGATGAGAAACTAATGGGATGTGCGGTGGTTGCCGTGCCGTGTGTATTATGCGATGACTCAAAATTCCTTTTTTGAGAAAAGGCTTTTCCTTTTACTTAAAGTTACCTTTGGGTCATTAGTTAGCAATATCACAGACATAGTTATGCATTGCAGGGTAAGTTGTTTCTTTGTCGTCGCAAATCACCACCGGCGGGTTGGCAAAACCCTAACTGATTCAGAAGATGCTGCGTGAACAACTGTGTCAAGTTTAAAGCCTTTCAACTGTTTCTGAAACCTGTCATTTGCTCTTTAGTGAACTCAGTCATTTATCCTACAAGTTTATGGTGTGTTTCTATACGTAATGCCTAAATCTGCATGCGTGTACAGATCATAGGCACCTACTTACTTGTGTTAAGTGTTGTTGGCAAGTAATTATATTGCCATATGTGTTTAAGTATTCTCAATGTGGCATTACTTTTCATTTAGCTTTTTAATAAATGAAGTAGAAACAACCTACAGTACAAGGAATAGCTGACTGACGAACTAGACTTCTTCCTTTCTACTGAGAACTCTCTTGGTGTTTGTCTTTGTCGTTCATGCCAAAGGAAACGAAATCCACTCCAACTTTTATTGGCAATTCACTATTGTTGGCATTTCTTAACATGCATCGTTATTGCTACGGTTATTACTTTTCTTGGCGATATGTAACAATATTTAAAAGATTATTCACACATGGAGTCAAATCTCCCTAAACCGACCACTAAGAATTAGAAAATATAGATTGATTCCAATTTTTAGCTTTTTCCGTTGCATCTATTGTATTAAGTAAATTCTTTATTAATGCTTCAAATTTAATTGTTTTTCCATTTAGTCATGACTGTATGACTTTTACTACAAACATATATTTTAACTTCAACTTCTATTTAATTTTGGAACTAATGGTATCTAAGTACGTAAATTGCAAATACCTACGTAATTGCTAGTATTTGTGAATGCCACTTAAAACTATTTAAGTGAATAAATATAACATAATAATACAAATGATTCTTAAGAATTAATCTTTTGGAAGCTGAAGGTGGTCTTAAGTATCCAATAAAATTGAGCCAAGACATAAAATTACCAAGTTTCTTATATGAAATTTTAAGAGGCTCAAGTTTTTGTTCGGCTGTCTTTGCGTTTTACCTGTGAGTTTTTGTGATTTGCTTTCGCCTACCTATATCACCAGCGAGTAAGACTATAATTACTGTTGGGGGTTGTTCCTATTTTGCCTTTGCTTTTGTGCATGTATGACTTAGGTTTAGGTCGGTTCTGTTTTGCGTGTCTGTTTGATCTCAAATGTAAAATAGTTACCACTAGACTTGTTTTACATGATCGTATTTAGAGCAACAGCTTTTATAGCAATAGATTTTGTTTGTGTATTCAGATACCCACTGTATTCATGTTCCATGAATGTATGTCTATCGGTTGGGTAACAGAACAGTGATTGAGGCATGCATGTGTGTCAGAATTTTAGAGCAAATTACTATTGCAGCTTTTTATGTGTACAATAATTCCGAATATTAAATATATTAATTGTACAGATAGTAGTGGCTAGGTATATGAACAAGGTGCCTAATAAATATACAAGCATAAAATTAAAAATCAATTAGAATTGATGGACATTTGCATACGCACTATTCAATCTATTAGGGATAAAAATGCAGAAGGAACGACCCTCGTCGATATTTATGCTTGTATAAATAAATAGATACATACGTGTGTGCATGCCCACGTGAATACAGACCCATTAAACTAAATGTAATAATGCCCACCTCAGTAATAAACAGTAACTTTAAACAATCAAGAGGAAAGGAGGCGTGTTTTCCAGAACTATAATTCTTGCAACTACATACTACAATGATGTCATGTCAATATGGCTTTTTGAATTTCTATTTTCTCTGACGTTACACATATCACGACTTTCCAGCACCGAGTTCCCACACATGAGTAGGGAATCGCGGTTTAAATACTAAATATGAAGAAGAGTGGAACGAGTAGGGACGTTTTGGTGATAACAAGCTAATAACTACTGACTTAATAGGTGAAAAGACATAAAGTTTACATATATAGATAAGCATTGATAGATCCGGCAAGTTATTCCTCAGGCTGTATCGCTGAGTGTCTCCGAGTATTCAGCGTGCATAGCCACATTATGAATGACACTATAAATATGATTATATGAATAGTTAGGGAGTGAGACAGATATGGATTTCTTAGAGCAGCATAATAAGTAAGGGAAAGAAATGAGCTGACCTAGTCACACCTTGAGTTAGATTTTGGTTTGGTGATTTTGACTGAGGATGTAAAAAGTTGCTCTACGAAATGGTTTGACTTGAGCATGCATTCATGCAGATATATTTCATTTTATTTTATTGTACGAGCAAAAGAAATAAAAGAAGATTGGAATGGAGTGAGTTCTGTTCTGTCGAGTCTCTCCATCTCTTACGACAGTCCAAGCACAATCCTATGTATTTACTAAGATACTGAATGCTCAGTCCGCTTTATACTCACAATTAACACAGACAAGCAAACGGAGTCTCAAGTCAAGTGAAACCAAACCAAACCAAACAAAGCCAGTTGTGCAGACACACATAATAATATTATAAGTAAGTAAGTAGTAGGTAGCTATACCAAGGAGCTACTCGCTAACAACGATAACCCAAAGAAACTAATCTCAAGTAAGTAAAAGAAGAGGAAAAGCAACTCTGCGGTCTTGGTTCTGGCTCTGTGATGGTATGTCTTATGCGTAGTGGTATGTACGTAGTTGGTTAATGTAATGTAATCTGGATAGTCTTGGTAAAAAATTGCAATTTAAGCAAAGCAAGCAAAGGAGCAGGTTGCTGTGCTTCTATTCCAACTTGCGAGGAAACCCCGCCGACTTGAATTGCAAAGTTTTGCTTTTAAATCTCCGACAGGTGAGTGAGTGAGAGACAATGCAAGACAAAAGTCAAAGTCAAACGATATCCACACAGACTCAAGTCTAACCAAAAGCATCATAATGTTGATCTTTCGAGATTTCAGTGGCTTTATGGCTTGACTTGCGTTACTTTTGCCGTCTATTTGTAATCAGGATGTGTAGGTACCTACCTGCTTATTATGATGATTTTATGTATGAACCTCTCTCCATATACCTACTACATATTACATTACAGGTACCTACTTACTTAAACTTACTTAAAGTGATATACATACACACGCTATTATAGTCATTCCTCGTCTGCTCTAATCTACGCACCTCTCATACCAACCCAACTGAATGGACATTGTCTATTGTGTGCTGTAAATACTTATCTCAAATGCACAAAGCTACCTACCTATGCGTATGTAACTCTATCTTCTTTTCAGACACTTTATTTTGCTAAACGTTCAATGTATGCCACAGTTACAAAAGTTTCTATATTACAATAGTGCAAATTCCTGTCATACTCAAAGCAAACAATAATAAATATAAATAATAAAGGAAATATTATATTCTGAGTCGAGTACCTACCTACTGCTTATATACGTATCAAGTACACATTATACAGAAACAGTACTTGTTGCAATAATACCTATTGTGTACTGCTACTTTGAATAATCAACTTCCTATTTATAAATGAGACAAAACAGATTCTATATAGAGTCCTAGATTCTATCTAAGATCCATATATAAGAAGATATATATAAATTGAATTGAATTCCCAACGCAAGTGACTACAGTTTTGGTATGAATGACTGTGTAGATATGTAAATGATAGTGACGGTTTCGTCTGAAGAAAAGTGTAGATTTCGCAAGAGTGAGTCGGCAGGCCCTTGATTGTCTCGGCAGGGAAGTCAAGAGACTTGAGACAAAACCAACGGCAAAAGCAAAGACACAAACAAACAAACGCATGAACATGACATTGCAGTTGCGGACTAACTCAGGGAGACGGTAAGTGATAAACAGAAAAAGATGTAAACAGAAAAGCCAAATTCCCCATCGTTCCATAAGGTGTTCTATGCATAGCCAATGTTGATCTCTAATTCATAATTTCGGCTTTGGTTTCATTCTGGTTTTTTGAGCGTTACGTAGACTCGCACACAAGACCAGACAGTCTCCTGCAAACTAATTCCATTGTGACTCCCCGACAATTAAACATTTTACAATGGACATTCTGCATAAAACGAATAAATGAATGTTTAGATACCTACTTGGTATGTAGTCACCCACATTGACAAAGTTGAGCTAATTCATGGATTTCGGTTCTTTTACAAATATTCTCAATTGACTAAGAGTTGTTGACTGAGAGAGAGAGCAATTGTATGGGATTGAATAGAATTCAAGCAAAGTATCTCCATTAATAGTTGTTTTACTATAGTAAGGTTAATGTTTGAAAGGTACCTACCTATGTATGTGTATTGTACGCACAGACATAATAGCATTAACACATCCATAACAGTATTTGAATCTAATTCCTTAACGCTATAAATATATTAGCATTGAATTCATTTATTTCATCGCATCACGTTGTGGTAGGGATAGAAAGCGAGAAATCCTATGGCTCTTTTGGCGGTGACATGACATGATAGACAACAAAACAAGACGCTTGAACTGAGCTGAACTGCGGAATAATGTGTCCTTAGTCCTTTAGCCACAACAAATCTAATGCCCATAGAGCTACTTACTATAGCAGGTAGACATACTATTAATTATGCTCAAAGATGCTTAATGGCGTTGTAATTGCTGTAACGTATGTCCATAAAGCGGTATGTCCAAAGCTATATATCCCATAGCTGTTCTATTTATTATATAATATACTGATGTGTACAGGAGGGATCCTTGAGACTAGTCTATTTAGTAGGAGTGAATTGGGAAGAAAGACTCACCTTGCACAATTGTCCTGGATAACTTAACACGAAACGAAGACGGAGAGTGCGGCGCCGAGCATCTTTGCCCCACTCAAATTCTCAATTCTTCTTTCGTCAAGTGAATTCAATGAATGCGTAGCTGACGTGACTCTTTGAGGTGAGGTGAGACTAAAATTGAGACTCTTCTTGTGTGTCGACTCTCTGTGTCAGTTTGTTGTTAGCGAGCCCACTTTGTGTTTGTTACAATTCCACTCAATTGCACAGTTAGGCACCTTTATCCCTATGCTATGCCTATATTACTCAAGGAATGACAATCCTTCGTTACTATAGGACGTTTACATTCCTATAAACAACTCTAGTTGGAAATCTTGCTGTTTACTTGTGAAAGATGCAGACAGGAACCGTCTAGCACTGCAAAAAAGAAAAATTCTTTTTATGATGGAGTCATTTATTGTTAGTGCATACGCATGGAAAGAACAATTAATCCGAATCGGCTAATCTAAAGCTAAAGTCATTCAAAGTCTTAGTGTTTTTCTGTGTCCTGTCACTAAAATGAGTTAAGAATGACACTTTGTTAAATCTCCTGTCAATTGTACAGCAATTAATGCAATGCTACTGAATCTGCGTGCAGAAGAAATGCTACTGTGTCCTATCTCTATTCGGAATTACATGTAAACACAGATAATGAAATTGCTCTCTAATGTGTACCGCATTTCATCAAAGGGCTAAAAGTATTGTGCACTTTACATTTCGTCTTTATCATATTTTCCCATTTGCGAAATGAGTTTACTTAAATTGCACATTACAGTTAAGACATTCTTATCTCAATTGTTAGCAATACGAAAACGTATGAAAAACTTTTTTATTTACACGACATAAACAGCCTTGAGCTCATTGAAAAGATTTGCGGGAAATTATTATAAAAATTGGACCCAACTAGTATTTATTAGATTCTATGTGTACATAATAGTTTTTTATGCGACAAACTCAAGAATTTTAATATTACAGATGTAGTTATACTCTCAAAACAGGTAAAGGAAATGAGACGTTTTTCAAGAGATATTTTTCAATGAAAGCGACCGGAATGAGTTGAGTGAGACAAGAGAGAAGGTGAATCAGAGAAGTTGACTCGATTATTATAATATCTTTATATTTTGTACATATAACATAGGCATATACCATTAGTATTATATAATAATAATAAATGGGATAGGAAGAGTTAAGCTGCCTCTGACTTGTGTAAGTCGACTGCTGTCTTTATCTTTCTTGGGTTTAGGCTTCACTGAATAGAATTCCTCGTCTTTTCTTTTTCGCTTCTTGTTCATTTCTCGGCATTCAGCTTTAGTGGTTTCATTCATTTGTCTGCTCAGATAGAGAGAAACAGGTTTTTTGTGATACGGAAGGAACAGGCACCACCACAACAAACCACATACAGATAGTAGATACATAACATTACATACATTACATCCATCTCATAACTATATCACAAACACACGTTCAAGGCATAACTATAGGCATTACGCACCTGTAACATACATACTTACTCGCAGGTAGACCCATCAATACAGAGATCTGTTCTAGGTACCTACCTCCTCATCTCCACTTTGCTATTCTCAGGAAAATTCTCCGAGGTGACTTGACTAGCCTAACCTCACTTATAACACATAAACGGCAAAATGCCAACCTAATGCACAGCAAGCACTACTTCATACTTAAATGTATCATCTTCAGCTATAAATAATTATGCTACATAATATTATACAATACAGTTAACACGTTTTACACTCCTAACTATACACAACTGATTTCATATAATAATATTTCATATCTAGTTTACCTACCTAGAT
>JABASH010000559.1:0-36417 GCA_019776445.1 Tomocerus maximus
AATAATGCGAAACTAGCTGCACTTCTTTTCATTTTCCATCGTCCTCGTCAACGTCTACTAAAGTGAGTGGTGCATTCATGAAACTAGCTAATTGAGCTGGTTGTAGGTTAACTGAATTCTGAGTTGTGGATTATTTGCATCGTCATTTAGGATTTTAGAAATCGTTTTAAGGTTTTACAACTTTGGTGACTAATTTAGGTGACTCAATTAACCAACAAGAGGATAAATATTATGATTTAAAATTTTCATGCCTAAAGTATTTATGTAAATGTTACATTTTTTAAAACTCAAAATATTTTGATATTGTATCCCCACCACTATGAAACGAAAAAGTACACAAGGAAAATTTGCTACGAGTGAGTAGTCTGTAAAATATTTTTTTTATAGAAGTCCTACCCCTGTACATAAGTGCAGTAATGCTAGCAAGTCTGCAGTGCATCTATTCTAGGTACAGTTCTTTATAATAATATATTATAGGCTCATGATTTGATATAAATACATTAGCACGATTAGTGCTTGTGTGCATACGTATTTAAATGTAAAGAATTGGTTTTGCGAATCAGGCATTGGACCATAATATTTTTAGCGTATGTGAGCAGTTTAAAATAAATATCAAGGTTACTGAGTGCATAGCGCGGATGTGCTTTTTTGATGTGGAGCAAAAAAGGTCATAAAAAAGCTAGTTAGCAATAATGAGTAATAAGAAGAGGAGATGCCATAAAGGTAGAGCATGATATCAGAGCAGCCGTAGCATAGGAGGAAGCTTGGGCAGCCGTACAAGATCCAGACACAATATTCCGACAAGTACGTCCAAAAGTTTACGGATTCAAATTGTGCCATTCGGTAAAATGCAGTCATCTCACAAGACGCTGCCGAGAACATTCTCTCGCAGTAGCCGAGTTCTGCGTTCGTCTTGCTATACGCTACACAAATCTACACCTGAGAATGACTTCTGGCCATAGAATTAGAACTCTCAGCACTAGAAATCACCTTTCCATCTCGTGGCTTTGTAAAAACAAAAGGTCTCTTTGGCTTTAAGGGAATGTTTCAAGCAAATCCACCTCGCCAACTCGATCTATATACTAATTCTCAACAGAAACTTACATTTTAGTCCTACTGCTGCCATCAAACTCCGATATTCTATACAAATACACTACTACACACAGTTACGCATATAATATGGCTGTTGTACTCTTTATTGCTAACAAAAGTAACCTAAATAATCGGTTTTCCTTGTAATGATGCTCATTTTATACTTAACTGAGAACATTTTTCATGATCATATTCTAGTATTCTACATAATTTCATACCATTTCATATAATTACAATCTACAAAATCTACATCTATTGTGGGTAATGTGGAACAGTTATCAGAAATGTGGATACAGTTAACTTTGTTTAATGCAATATAAAAATTTCAAAACTCAATGTCCATGAAAAATTAACTCCTGCTTTGTAAAAACCGTCTTAATGCTAATCAACTAATACGTAATTGATGTGGTACAATAATTTTTACATTTTTGAGGTTCTTGGATGATGTTATGTACTTATGTGTAGTATTGCCATGTATAGCTAGTAATAAATATGTACATATTTGAGTTTTAATTAGGGAAACAAAGGCACTTTTAGAAATTTGCTGCAAATTATACAGGCATGCGATTAATTTTATTCCCCACATTTGAAAGTAATAATTTCAATTACTTCATCAATATAATACTGGCGAAAGGTACTATATCTGAAAAGGTGGGGAAAAATTCTACGTTTAACTAAATACTAGATCCCAATAATTTACAATTCATTTATAATTCTAAACTTATCCACCAAAATTTAATTCCCGAGATTTGTGATGAATCTAATAATCTAGCCAAGTTTTAAAGTAGATCAGTAGTAGTAAGTGATTTGGTTTAGTTTAGTTTGGCTGATTTACTACTTATATGCAATTACTATACATTTGAAAAAAAATTAATGCATTTACCTACTAATTGTGGTGGTACTGGTGGTAGTACTGACAGAGAGGTTTTGAGATCGAAACAAATCGGTGGTTAGGTGAGATATATGGTTGGTAATGGTAGTACAGACCAGTACCATCTACAATCTGCTGATTAACGGAGATTAAATAGGATTTTACTTGTACTAATCTTTTGATGTGAGTGAAGGCAGCAAGTGAATAATATACATATCATCTGATGATAATTTAGTGGATGCCTCGAGGCAGATTCACTTGAGATGCTTATTATTGCACTTTGCGCTGAATGAAGATGTTGAAGAGTAATTCAATGAAGATGCCTTAGATTGGTGCATTTAATTACATTACCACAAGAACTTAGTCTGTAGATGTGCTGTGCAAAATAGTTTTGCAGAATTGTATTATTGCTCTTTAATGATGTTGGATTCTTATACAGATATCTTTCTGTGTCGATGCTGGCTGATGGCAAGATCGAGTTAGTGCATGGGTATGTGATAATAAAATAGACATGGCATAAGGGCAGTAAATTCTTGCTATTCCTTTTGGTTTGATTGCATGTTTTGAAGGATCCGTAAATTATGGAGTGCTACGCACTACATTTAGTTCAGATTGCCTAATTATCTGACTTACTTTTGACTTTTATTATTAGCCATTCTTAATAATACACAATAAAGGTGGTACAGTTAATAAAAGTTGTACCTTCCTAATAATAGCACAGCTGAACAGAGCAAAGTTGTGTATAACTTGTAAGATCTCATCCTGAAGGTGTTATGACTTTTATAGTTAATAGCTACACATTATTATTGGGCACATAGTAAACTACTTTTATCGCCAAACTCCTTTAGTCTGACTTCACTTCGCTGAGAATTGCAATGTTGAACTCCAAATGTTAGAGATCTAGTGTAGAGACATTTATTTTTCATGTACGAGCGGATTTGGCGTTTCAGTGCGAAGTGTCCTTAGAAGAGAATACTCATGCATCATCAGCGGAAAAGAAACGGTTATGGTAAATTTTGCCTGTGAAATATCAAAGCAAAATGTTGTGGAATAACTTTCTTCTTCTTTGCACATCTGTGGCCATATCCTCTACTAGTGTAAGTGACAACGCAATATATTCATACGGAATTTTAAGTCTATGGTCATCTTTTCGCTAACGACATGTATTTTAAAGTTACATATAATAAGTGCCCACAATCCGAACACCAAATGGGCCGGAAACTGGAAGTGGAGCGTGGGAGATGACATTCCTGGGGAGAGATTCCTGAAAATACACTTTCTCAATTTGACAAATCCTGAAGAATTCCTGGAAGGTGAAATTCCCATCGTTAGTGATAGAGGACCATATACTTACAGGTATTCACAATAATTTTGAAAATTATCTTCTGAATATAATCGCTGCAAAATAATGTATAAATTCACTGATCCTATCCAGACAGACAAAGTTCAAAGGAGGAATAAAAAACAATGGAAATTCTGTCAGATTCAACGAGACTGAAGTGTATTTCTTTGAGAGGGGACTGTCCGTAGGATCCCAGGAAGACCTAATTAATACGATCAATATACCACTTATTGTAATTTGATATTTTATATTGCGTAAAGTGGTTTGATTTTGTTTTCAATTTACAGTTAATCTTACTAACATTATTCAATCTTGCGATTTTCTTAATTCTTATACATTATCTTGATATGCTCCCAAGACTCTTATAGATTTAGTTGTGTTTTCCAACCCAATTTTTGCACCGATAATTTCCGACTACTTGAGAAATTATGGAGAAGAAATAGCTATTACCAATTTAAAAGTAGAAGATCTGCTTTTCAATGGCTTTGATGTATCAACTTTCTTTACAAATGGAATCATTCAAAACTTTT
This sequence comes from Tomocerus maximus, assembly GCA_019776445.1. Lineage (NCBI taxonomy): Eukaryota > Metazoa > Arthropoda > Collembola > Entomobryomorpha > Tomoceridae > Tomocerus > Tomocerus maximus. The sequence continues at coordinate 3,836 of JABASH010000559.1, forward strand.
TACCTGACGATTTCGAGGATGAGCGTTTCGGAATATTCAAAGGAGTACGTACGATCAGTTATTTCTATTGATGAATTTACAAATAACTAATAATAACTTTTGAGTAAGATAAGCCAAGCTTTTTAACTCACTGCCCGAATACTTATTTGAATAAAGAAATTGTTTCATCAATTACTTCAGATAAATGGCAGTGACAATGGGGTCTTCGAAGTCACTTCTACGAAACAAAACTATGGAGAAATAATTTCATGGGATGGTAAAGTAGATTTAGGTAATCACATCAATTGAAATTGCGAAATAAATATAATCTAAAATTTATCAAATTGTGCTAAAGTCGAATAAAATCTTATAGGCATATGGGAAAACAATTCTTATTGTGACCAAATCAAAGGTATTTTATATTTGATAATTTATATCAAACTGTTATTATAATTATAATTAATAATAATATAAAAAATTATACCAACCAAAGGTACAGACGGTTCAGTTTTTGCTGCTGAAATTAAACCCACGACTATTTTAAAAATTTTCGATGTGTCTGCTTGTCGTTCCTTTTCTCTTGTCTACAGTGAGACTGTAGACTTTAAGGGAATTCTTGGCTACAGATTCGTCTATCCAATGGATATGCTCAGAGCACCAACATTGAAACCAGAAAATCAGTGCTTCTGCAAATACGTCAATCCAAACGACTGTGAAAAGACGGGAACAGCCGACCTATCTCTATGCAGAAACGGTAAACTGAATTACACTCTGCCTCACTACTAATTATTTGTGAATGAGAAATGTGATTTTAATTTTGTTGATATTGTTATGCTTGGTGTACTAAAATATTATTATCAGTGAACTAATTCCTGGATTTACCAATAATATAGCATTATTACATGTAAATTTGTCTTGATGCTTTCATTTATAATTCCTCCACAGGTCCATATTTTCTGACATACCCCCACTTCATGGATGCAGACCCAATGTATCTTGAAAAAATTAATGGACTGAATCCAAACTCAGAAGATATGTATGCTACTTTCTTCGATGTAGAACCAGTAAGCGAAACAATGCTATTAGTCATCTCTGCACGCTCTGCGCACTTGTAATTGTAATATCACCAGTAAATAGTAAAATAAATGCACATACAATTTTACATATTCATTCCACACCTTGATTGATATTGATTTTAACCTTGCTTTACCTATTTATCTGTTCCTGAATTCTAAAGTACCCAACTATCCTAATCGATTCCTTACAGCCATTGCTACATACCGTATAACTCGATTTAGCTGACCCAGATGAACAATTTCAACCGTTTTTAAGCGAAAATAGTTCGCCTTCAGCAGTGGTGAATTAATGATGACAATTATTGCCACCCATGCATTAACCTTTAAGTTAGAGTTAGAAATATCCTCTTTCGAATAAAGGTTGCCATTCATGTCTATCTACTCCAGTTTTAGAATCTAGTCCAGAGACGACCAAACACTTCCTTCGACTTATAGCTGATCCCTGTTCACATCGTAGTTTTGTTTAACAGATTGGTTCTTTCTGAGCAAGAAACTATCCAGCCATCAAACTCCAACTTAACCTGATAACTGGGAATGTATTTATTTCGACGTGGGTGAATTATTATTTGGGGGACTCTTTTATCTGAAAATTACTAGTTCACTCCTGACTCCTGGGTTGAACTAATTCGAATTATACGGTGTTCGCAGTATAGCCCACATAAGCCGTATAAGTATAGCCCACAATCTTGCATCCTGTTTTTTTCTGTAGTACATACAGTACGTAGTACGTGATGAGAATAATGATAAATGGAATTCTACATGATAGTTTACAGGTACAGTTCTCCAAAGTAGCAAACGTTTTCAGCTGAATTTAAAGCTCAGAGCTTACGAAAATGTCCCGATGTTTGCTGATATAAAGGAAATGCTATTTCCAATTTTTTGGACAGATGAGGTACTCTCGATAAATTCAGTTTTACGAATCAATGTAAATGCATAAACCCTTTTTAGATGGCACAAAGAAAATTCTTTAAAATATTTTAGTCGTATGAACTGGATGACTTTTCTGCAAATCAACTGCGCGATTTTCTCCAGAATGATGTAAACAGCCCGCTTCGAGGGGATACTTCCATCTTAACGAGTCGTATTGGTATTCCGCACACTCAAATTGCAGCCAGTAAAAGTTCTCCTATTGCTACTACACCAGTTCCAAAAGTTTTACCGAAAGCTACCCAAGCTTCCAGAATTGATTCTGCCTCCACCCGGCCCTCAAAAGTTGCTGTCAAGACTAATTTCACACAATCTCCTAAAAACAATAGTAAATCGAGTATGCAAGGACCTGGTTCCAGAACCCCCTCTCCACCATCACAGAAGCCAATCATCACTTCAGCAAACACAACTCAAATCACAAAAACCTCTCCAAGACCAACTCAGAAGCCTAAGACCACTCCCACTCAAAAACCCAAAATTACAGCAACTTCCAAACAAGTTCCTAAAGAATCACCCTCGTTCACTCAAAAATCCTCGTCTCCAACAGAGCCTCCTTATTTCACTTCCAAATTCACCGGTAACATTTCAGCTAGTGCCCCCACTAGTACTTCTTCAAAATCAGCACTTTCCAATGTTACCGAATCAGCAGTCGCAACAAACTTTACTGTAAAGACTACTACTACAACGACAAAAACTCCAGTAATATATTTCACAACGCATTTCATGACGACTACAACCCAAAAGACTATTGGAGACGACGAAGCACAAGAAATTGAAGAGCAAATTGAAACCAGTGAAAGAATTACAGCGAACAGCGCGCCTACTGATTTACCTGCATTTTTACTTTTGACGATACCTTTGGGGCTATGTCACATACTCTACGTCTAATTTCCGAGCCTGGAAATGTTATGGAAGTATTTATTGAGGGCTATAAGTTGTAACCAATGATGTACAGTAAAAAATATGTACAGACTTTCAAGCAAATACGGTATTTTGTGCAAATTAGAGATGTAAACTAATATATTTAATCGAAAGTAAATTGTATAGTTATCAAGACTATAAGTTCTCGATTATTTTGTTACGATTTTTATTTTTTCATCACAATTGACAATCCTTAAAACTTATGTTCTTCATCATTTGGAAAAAATTCCTGTGATTTATCACATCGTTGTCACAACCTTTTTCTGCGTTAGTTGGCATTTAGAATTTTAAACTATTTACATAAAATTACATTTACGTATAAACAAGCAGGTCATATTATATGGAACAATAAAGCTATACATATTATTGCAATCATAATCATGATCGATCTTGTACAATATTTTAAATTAATGCTTATTTTACACAACAATTTTGGGCTTGCATAGGTACAGTATTTTTAATTCCCGTGTCTATGTAAAACGTTGAGTTTTGTCAAGATTTCGGAGTAAAATAGGCATCTAAGGTTTTTGATTTAAGAGTAGGGACGCTCGACCCTGACTTTGCCCCTCTCCCCCGTTTAGCACTACCACCGGATGAATGGCCTCCACCTCTGACTCTTTTTTTAGGACTTGAAGTTTTTAGAGTTTTCGTTTGTAATTCCGTAGGTAAAGGAGGCAAACCATTGATCTCTCTTTGTAAATCTTTCGCAAAATGGTAGTCCATGTGCGAAACGAAATCCCAGAGGTAAACAGATTTTCCACAACGTTCGCACGCTTTCGAAGATTTGTTAGGCGAATCATTCAAAGCAGGGGTATCTACTTTAGCAGGACTTCCATTGGGAATTTTCATAGGAGAAAAATGAGTTTTCAATGCCTGCTTTTGAGAACCGTCAGCAGCTTTAAATGTAAAAAATGCTTCTCTAGGAGATATTTGTTCGGTTTCAGATGAAATTTCAGCCACATCGGATGAATTCTTATTTTTATCAGTAGTATCTGTATTTGGTAGGTCAATTAGGTCATTAGAAATATCAATTATTGTAACATTATCACAGGAAGAATTGGGTATAGGAGGTGGTGCTTCTGGTTCACAAAGGGAGATTTTATCTTCTACACTTGAAATTTTGTTAAAAATTGATTTCTTTTTAAGGTGCTTTGTAGATGCCGGTTCTGGTGGGGGAAGACTTGCAACGGTTGAGAAATACTTGTTTATTTTACCATAGTTTGTCACATCTAGTTCATCTTCAAATTTTGAAGCTATTAAGCCCAAAGAATTTATGGGAAGGACTCTAAAATAATTTTAGTAATTATTAAGTCACAATTAAAGCAACTTAAATTATAAATATTTAGGTTTATCACACTTACCCCAATGTTTGGTATAGTTTTTCGACAACATTGAAGGCATCAGTAGCCATTTTTTCAGCATTGTAGTGTGGTACCCCACAAGATCTTGATATCGCATTTTGATTTTCGAATTTGATATGAAGCGTTAATACTTTGGCTTTTCGATTATTCTACACGATTCCAACATCAAATTTTACCACGGTCACAGCATAATAACAATAATAATAACATGAACGGATTCATTAAAACTAATAGCTATTTTGAATTTTGTTAATTGCATAATACCACACCATTTCTAAATCCTTTTGAATTCGTTCGACAACTTCAGCGCTTAATTGGTTAATCCAGAACTTGGTCTGAAAAGATTGTACATATAAGTTTATATAGTATTAAAGAATTACAAGAAACGATTCGAAGTTTATCGGCAATTAAGCAGATAACAAATTGAGATGGTACCTTTTCTTTTGTAACGATCGCTTCAGGACCTAGAAAGTTTTTGTTACATCCAATGGACTTGGCTAGCTGTCTAGGAGTAACCAATTCGTCGTCGTACCCTCTCGCCAACTGGTAAAGCCATCCTCTATGTAAACATATCAAGTACTAATTAGCATAGTATTTTTGAAGATATGGAAACAAAGAATATTTTACTTTAAGCATTTCTTACGCTGTTTTGGATCCCAAAGAATTGCTAAGTTCTTTTTCAGTGAATTTCAAAAGATCAATCATGTTTTCGCAATGTAAAGTTTCTACTAAGTAGTCCCCCAATTTTCCTCCTAAATTCCGTACTTTTTTTATTTTTGTTTTTTCCCACAACTCTGAAACTTTCTCTTGTAGAATAACAGTTTGCTTATTTGGCTTATTTATTCCACAAGCAAGTTTTGCAATGACCTAAATATTCAATGAGAATTTAATAGGAATTACATTACCATTTTAACCCCCATGACCAAAAACCAGAGATAACTAGGATAACATTGTTTCAAATTGGTAAAATATACTGATTATTAACCTTATTGTGAGCTATACCAGCTGAACATCGAAACCCTGTCCGGTCATAAACTGTATAATTTATTAAAGTGTCACAATCAATACATGAAATCGATATCAGTAGGTACAGTCTGTCTCTGTCTCACCTGCTTGTCTCATTTTCCCAACAATTTCCGCTGCCAATGACAGTCGTAATTGGTCCATTGGAGCGATTTCACTGGTTTTGATAGCATCTAACCAAATATCTGTCGATTCATATCCCAAGACGAAATTTGTTTCCAAATATTCCCTATTTAGAGCCGGTACTATACTTTGTGGGTCGTAAGACAGGAAAAGGTCCGCATCAGGAGAGGAAGAACTGAATTTCGCATCCACTACTTCTGTCAAGTCAATATAAGCCTCATCAATAGAGGCCCTTTCAACTGTAGGACTGAAATCGGATAGTACATTTATAACTTCTCGTCCTGCTTCTCGATACCTACAGATTAAATAACCATATTTACCAACCATGGAATGGAACTATTTAAGGATTATATAATTTAGTAAACTGTAAATCTGAGACACATATCTGAGCTTATAACTCACTTTGTTAAATCGGCTTTTCCTCTAGTTTCCGGAACTCTGACGAGAATAATTTCCGGACAAGCTGCTTTGGCATCATCGCCTCTCATGTTCCTGTTTACTCCCAAAGCCCTTGCTTCATAATTAACAGCGATTATTCTGAACAGCAAAATAAGTATCAGTTATGTTACCCACTTCCAGTCAGCAGTATAGCTAATAGTTTAATGCCTAAATAATTCACTTTACTCAATTTAATAAAAGCTCAAATTAAAAAGATTATTAAAATTAAAAAGGTCAGTGAAAGATTATTTACCCTCCGCCTTTCCAACTTTTATACTGAACAACTGCAGCAGGTTTCCCTTTAATAGAAGGATCGTCACGTTCTTCGACCTGTACATAAAAGCAATCCATATCCACCAGAGCAATGATTCGCGATGTCGACATCTCCAGATTATAAATCTACCACACGCGAAAAATTATTGACTACTCCAGTGAAAATTACTAAATCAACTTCGCAAAAGTTATTAAATTTATAAGATTGCTTTTTTCATTCTTTAAAAAAATTGTTCTTCCTTGCACAGAACAATGTAATGTAATGATCTTTTATAAGATTCCCGCGCCAAAATACTTGGCTAGTGTCATATTATGCAAACTGTACAAAGAACGTTCAATCCTTGCTTGTCTGGTTTTGCAAGGGTAACTTTGCGTTGTACGGGTTGTACCTTGTTGTACTAAAATCTAGATATAACTGGTGTAGGAACACTTTCTCCAGCTTTCTCCAGATCAATGTCCTTCGTGTTCGTATTGAGTACGATCAGTAGTGTGGTGGGTTGATTCACAAATGCAAATGTAACGTATTAAACACCAATATGCAATGCCAACGTATCAACGCACCAAGTAGTAGCTTTCGCTTTGATTCCCAAGCAAACTGTTTGGAAATTGTGCAAAGTGCCTGTTACAATTGTCAAAATTTTACAGTTTGTACTACAGTAGTTCGACTTTCATGAAAATTGGCTGAAATGGAAGCAAAATGACACAGAGGGGATGATATGTTAATAATTATGATTGTAAAGACATGAATGAATGCAGATGATAATAAAGGTTGAGGATGAAGACAATAGGTTTTCTTCATACTTAAACAAACTTTATATAATTATTTAATCAATTTCTTTGTACAGCAGTTTGAAAAGACATCATCTCATCGCCTTTTACTTGTGTTTTGTTTACTTTTTTACTCTGTTTCTCTTTCTTTCGTATAGCGCCACTCCTATAATTATTATAGCATATATATGTACCATATATGATGTATGTATGTCAGTTTCTCATCTCAAGTCGAAGTAGTAATAAGTATTATTTCGTAAGAATCGCGTAGATAGACATAGACTCTTCTTGTATCTCGTCATCACTTTTGATTAAAATTTCCTCTTTAAACTCCCTTCCATACTTTCGTTAATGAGCATTATTTTGCTGAAGTTAAGTTTTACATGCTTCATCAAATAATGAATGAGCTACAGTGTAATGTAGGGGGTTGTTTGCATATTACTTAGTATAATGAAGCCATGAATGTGTTAAAGTATACTGTACTTTTGGTCTGGTCATTGTCCTTATGGTACACATTTCTATACATTCATCCATTTGTGGTAATAAGTTGTTTTTGTTTCTTTTCTTCATATTTGTTCATTGGCAGAAGATGCAACTGTGTGAGTCTATTCGTTGATTGACAATTGTAAGTAACTGAAAAACAAACTCACATCACATACTAGCAGGTATATCGTCCTTTTATGGCAAAATTCCTTTGATGAGGAGGGTTTCACTGGAGAAATTCCGATCTTGACTCAATTCACTTGACTCTCATAGAATCATATCAGAATTCCAACTCAAAACATCACAAAGAATTTGCATCCGTTTCTTTTAATTTTGGTGGGTTGGCAATGCGAAAATGAACTTGCATTCCCTTCTGAGAATACGACTTATAGTTCATTTCAGGGTCAGGTCTTTTCAGTGGTGTGTATAGGGCCTAGGTAAAGCTGGAGTGGGTGGCAAAGTTCAGTTCTACCATTTTCGCAAATTACAATGAAAATTACTAGCATTTCCTCAATATTAAATTGAGAAAGGCAATTGACAAACTAAATTGGTCAGAGTACAACTGGAAGTGGCATTGGAATATTTCTCGATGTACTTACCATCATTATTTGTACATTATTACAAACTATCACGAGAGTGACTTCACAAACGCACGTATAATATACTTTATAAATATAATTACTGGAAATCCAAGGAATTTTATAGCCTCAGTAATAAATTGTTATTTTTCGCTCTTGTAGTCACACCTGTCGTCACAGTCTGTATTAATATTTGTGATGAATATCAAAAAATAATCGTACATCTGAAAAAACTTTCATCGCCGTTTTCTCTACTATTTTCACTGACACCACCACAGCTTTCCGCCAATTTTCCACCACAGACCATAACTTCTTTAGATTAGTCGATTCGTTTTCTCCAAGGTGGTTTTAGTCTTTGCTCAACGTTTTCTAACATTTAATTAGCTAATAGCCACTACACACATTTTAAAGTTCGCCTCTTAATACAATGAATACAGACAAATTAACACATCTTCGTGTCATTTTCTGTAAACTTACATTTTTAGAAAAAAATCTTTCTACTTTTTTGTGAACTTACAAATAATTGTTAAGTCGATCTTATCTGATTGAATGATTTGTGAAAGAGTATTCTACTAATTACTGAACATTGTAAATACAATTATATTCTTCACACTGCAGCGGTCAAGTACCGCTTCATATGACTTTCACCATGAAAGCCTAAGCTCTTTGTAAAAGTAAAATGTAAAAGTCTTAAATGGAGAGTTTAGGCTTCAAAGGAGAAATTTCATTTACATGGAGAAAGCTACTGAAACGTTACTTAAACACGCACACTGCATAATTACGAGACGTAAAATATGAAGACACAATAAATTTTACAGTACAGAATTACATAGCAGTTGAAAGTATAAGAATTACCAAAACTAATAGTACATTGTAAATGTTCTTTCTTGATACGTACTTGCCTAACAAAATAAATCAAACTTAATTAGTATCTGTAACGTAGAATTCTACTAGGTACATACAGAAGGGCTGAAAACTTGCAGAAATGTATTTTAGTAGAGGGAAGAATACGATACGGCACAATTCAGCGTAGACAAGTACAACATTTTAGCATAACAGTGCATCATTCTCGACTTGATAATAATATCTGTATAGGTATAATCTTCAGTCAAGTTGAAATCACAAAAATGTTAATGAACATAAACATTACGATATAGGTACACGGTTCTTTTTCAGTTTGTTCTATCATTTAAATTAACCATTTCGTTTTCATTTCCACAGCATTTATGAACGCTTAGCTGCTTAATAATCACATCAATGTATCCATTTTAAAACCGGGCACCGCTACCTTCTAAAATCTACAAAATTATTCTACGCACACATTTTAATCTAAATTATTATGTAGATACTTTACATAACAGTAATTGACAATTCAAATAAGTTAGAATACAGAATTACAAAGCGAAAATGTTATCATTCTACATTCTACACCAACAAATGCACAACCGAACGATACAATTGAGACTTAACATCCACAGCACAAGATCAAATACTAAAATAACGTTAACACCTGATAATTATGTCCCTATAAGTAAGCATGTGTATGTCGTGTAATGTGGTGGACTTAAAACTAATAAAACGTGCGTATTGTAAAATGCTTTTACAGTTTCGTTTCATAGTTCGCTCACGTAAATACGTAGAAAAACTATTTTCGTCTATTTTTCGCTTTGTTTTTGTTTTCTATTTCCCATTTTGTATTTGAGTTTTGTTTTTTTGAATCAAACAAATAGTTTTCCTAGGTAGGAGTAATAGTAGTAGGTAACAAAGATATGAGATAATTTACTTTTTATATTAATTATAGCCACTATAGCAGAGCTACCTAATTTTGGGTTATCCACCTTACAAATTGAGAGAGGAAACATTAAAAGGAGGATCATAACCAGATCTTTGTTGCAAATATTTAAGTAAAGCCTAACACAACATTTACCTTAAATTTAAATCGTACACGGACTATCAAAAATGAGTCTATACTCTGTACTTTTATTCGATTTCTATTCTAAACACAACCAACTACATTTGTGTCTGCCTCACTACAACCCACAATCATGTTTAGTAATGGTATCAGACAATTTTTACATTTCCTCAGTATAAATAATATGTAGTATATACTTCTTTCTTGTCTAATGCTGAATTTAACACGCCTAAATCGCCTAATGGTCTAAGGTATTGCAAATCTTATTTTCTACTGAAAGACATACCTAAAATAAGAAAAAATAAGTTACCTAACTCAAACTATAACCATTAGAAAAGTAAATGAGATACATAAAACTGCAAGGGCGAACTCTTAAACTTTGAACTGTCGTACCTGACTTGGATTTAATTGTAGTAAAGTATTAGTAATAATAATCATGTCATTTCAGCAGGAAGTAATGGATGTAATAGCGGAGTGGTCAATCATGAACCATGATAGATTCTTCCAATTCCAATATTTCGGTTTTATCCAAGTGGGACAAAGACCGAATTATTGTGATTGAACAAACTTCCTTATTTTGCTGATTTGTGTATTTATGTAATATACGTATATTTTCCTCAAGTTGCTGTTAAGATGGTGAAAATGTATGTATTTAGCAGTATTTAGTATTGTTTCTCACTTGAATTTCAAGTCACAAATTATGTGGAAATTGTTTCACTTGTAGGCAGTTTTATAGTGTTTCCAACCGCACCAACTACCACATCAATATGAATTAATTCATTTGCTGACTGTCTGTCCCGTAGTAATAATAAAAATGTCCGGAGAAATGCCAAAGACTTTTTATAATGTTAAAGATTCCACAGATAATTTTAGCATTTGCTTAGTGGGTGTTTGTGTTGTAATAATATTCGATTCGTTCGTATTGTGATTGTGACGGTCGGTGTCAATTTTGTTTGCTTTGCTTGCTAATGAAATGTTTGTGTTATCTTTGTCTGCTTAGTACTGCTCTAATGTAAATGGTGTAATATGACTAATGTTTGAGCTATTAAACAAAAACTTTTGGAGGTTTTCATTAATTAGTGTCATCCAAATTCTTAAATATCATAATCGTACACATTGATTTGATTTGACGAATATAATAATATATTCTGTCTGTACTGAAGGTATATACCGGTACATTTTTATGTACATATGGGTCCATATTGGATTCGAGTTTATATTTTTAAGTACATTGTGCAGTTTGTCCACTCTGTCATGAACGAATTGCAGTTTTAAGTCAACATAATGTTTGTCGAAAGATTCTTAATCTTCTTAATTTGTTCTGTTTCTGACAAGCGTCAAATTCAATTTGTGACAATTGAATTTTGTAACTATTATTTTCAATTGTCTTGTCTACTAGCACATTAGCTTGTTCTAATTACTAAATTATGCAATGTATATCTTCCTAAGTTATATGAGGAATTAATATTAAAACACTGAATACCTATGCAAAATTCAACCGAAACCATCTTATAAATAGCATTATTATGTTCTTAATTTCTCTTCTATAGTTACCCTACATAAAACTCAAGAACAAAGTTAAGTGCACCGCTTTCATAAATCAAAAGAATTTGTATGTCGACGAATTTTAAGTCGTCAATTCAAATGCTTACGATTATGAAATAACAAAACTTTGTAGTTGACAGCTACCGATATAGCTTTGATTTAGTACTATAATATAATTAAATGTAGGTACTGTAAAATTGTAATATAATGCAGTGAAATTGTTTAACTTTGTGCTCCGCATTATCAGATCTACAGATACAGATAGATATATCCTGTGATTCGCCTACATTGTAAATTATATATTTATTTTAATAATAAAAGGCAGAGCGCGTGCCTACCTTATAATTACTAACTTTTGAAAACGTAATATTGTCAAATACGAAGTGTTATAATTGTGAGTAATGTGTATATAATGTGTTCAATTTCATCGATATGAATAAACCTGCTACAAACTAAAGACAACGCCAGGGATCAATTTTGAGGAGTGAAGTGTAAACTGCATTGGTAATTGTAAGTCTTAGCGTAATACAAATTGTCAACAACGAGACGTAACGTACGTAAAGTAAAACAGAAATAAAATAAAAACAGCAAACAATCACAAACATAAGTGAAATGATAATTATATTTTATTATTGGTTTTTGAAAAAAAGTAATTTATAGAGGTGTTTATCTTCATCTCTCAAAGTGGCTGGTTTTTATAGTGAATTGAATGTTTACTATGTAATAACGTTTGCTTGGCAGATGGGATTTCCATTTCTTATATTATTACAGTGATTTATAGTGTTGACAAAGGTCAGATGGCTTTAATTCGATCAATAGTAATAGATTTTAATTTTACGATTGTACCAATTGTATTGATTATTGACTAAAGCCATCTGACCGATCAACATCTTGTTTCTCTCCTCCTATACGTACGTCATCTTCATCTAGTTGAGTTTTTTGCTTGGATAATGCTTATTTTAGCTGAGGTCTCTGTCTTCTAAGTACCTGTATTCGAACACAAACCCGTCTTTCTTCCGTTGACCCCATTTCTCAATGTCAAAGTAAATATAGGTTCCCTATGGACAAAAAATTCCGTTTTACAACTTCTCGGTTAAATGATAATGCATTAAATAATGCAATGTTACACAGATATCAATTATTAGTACAAATAGTCACCATACTTGCTCATATTCTTCGTTGATAACTTTGGGCTCCTCGTGTCGTTGGAACCACATCATGTATTTGGTATGAAACCTCCAGCTTTGCTTTTTGAGAACTTTGGCAGCCAAGTACTGGGCTTTGGTTCCCTCCAAGTAATAAAAGATGAAAAATAGCGTCTCTATCGATAGTCTCTGGAAAAATTCCAATGTATCTGAATTCGTCAACGGATGCTGTAATGACAAAAAACATTGAACCATCAGTTACGCTGCGACCAATTACAAACACAATGATTTAAATATGACGTTCTGAACTAAATAATTCTTCTTACATTGATTTGCGAATTCAATTCGCAAAGATTAGCTGAAATTGGCAATCTTACTTGAGGGTAGTAATGAGGTGTAGGGTAAGGATTTCTTGGTAGAAATTGTCTCGTACGCTCAGAGTCTGCATGTACAGGCATGTGGTAATGGGACGAGTCTAACATCTGGAATTGGTATTGATGTTCCTTTTGTAGGGGAACTGGACCCAATGGGGCGACACCCAGTAGTGGTGGGATGTGCGCTTCCGTGGTCTTGTTCTCCAGCATACCTTAAACACAAGTAAAAATATTTACCATTAGCCATCACACATTTACTTTAAAGATCCTCTACAAGTTCTAACTTTTTATTAGTTTCAATACAAAATCTACACTTTCTCTTCAGCATCAAATACACAAAATTAGAAGTTAAGGACGAGTTCAAAATGTACGGTGCAGTATAATTTAACCTGCAGTACACGTAAGAAATACTATTTCAAAAACTGATTTAGAGTCCAACACTAATCACTCATGTTTTGAGAAAATAAAGAAAGACTCATTGTAATTCTACAATGCTGAATAGGAAGAGATAGTGATAGTAATATGTTTGCATATCAATACACCACAGTCAGGCCATTAGTAAAGATCCATGATTAGTATACACCACATTATGGAGAATGTAGACGAAACATCCCACACATTCGCAAAGACAGATTTTACAAACACTGATACGAACGGAAGCTAACCTTGCTTTGGTATAGTACAGATAATGCATTATGCATTACACACGAATTTTAGACAGTATCAATTAAGTGACATAAACTGATGATGTTAAATTATGTTTTGGAATTCAAATTAATTGCCAAAATTAAATAGCCTTTTTCATAGACTAACAAAAATACAACAAACCGTTATCAAATGCCATTTTCTTGCGAAATTTTAAGAGTTTTAAGAAAAATGTTACTACTTATCCATTAGAGTCCATAATTACAACTTGCCTTTTTTCTACAACGTAATGTAGTTATTTGGGTTACGTTATATCAATGTAATGAATTACAAAGACGGTTTTCATGTCCACCGTGATCGAATAACGGCGACTATTTCATACATTTTCATAGATTCATAGATTTCACTAATATATAATGACTGTAGAAGTTGAAACTTGGAATCAAACTGAATGTCAATAAAAATGTGATCTATTTATCTGAATAAAAATGAGGAAAAAAGTGTACTAATGCAAATTTTTAGCAATTAAGCTTCTATCGCGAGTGTTGTAGTTAAGCCAAAAATCAACTTCATTTAAATTTTAGTAACGCTACCAAATAAAGAGTGAAGAACACAGGACAATGTTGTACAACGAATATGGGTAATATTTGGTTGTACTTAGAGGATCGTCATCGAGGCTTTCTGGTTCACATTATTAGATACGGGTGTAAGGTGAAAATCATTTACATAGATTTTTTAGAAAAATCACAAAGTGTTAATGTTAATTAGTAAAGAAAGGAAACGAACACCGAAAGTACTAAAAATACTAAATTTTGACAGGACCTTTTAAAGCCAAAAAACAATTTGATTAAAAAAGCGTGACCGAGTGCAAACCCGAAGGACAAAGTTGCTCGTTAACCGCAAAGCGTCATACCTGGGCATGGACTGGATCGAGGTGAGGGGTAAAAAACAAAAAACCAGAACTATGATAATAATAATAATTATTATATTCATCTTATATTGATAAAGGACAAGTTATAACAATCAATAAATATTTAATTTCAAACAAGTCATTGCTTTAAAAATTAGTAAAAATCGTCGAAAATTAAAAATGAGAGAGGCAGGAAAGAGGTGGCATGCAAAAAAAAGATTTAAAAATTTGGTAGTGTTTAAAACTATCAGAACAGGGCACAGGAGATACGTGCTCGAGAATAAGGAATAGCCGAGCCCAGGTATGCTAGCTATAGTAGCACGTTAACGTGGAAAATAACGGATTGTCTTACTAGGATCGTTAAGGTTGAGACCAGTGCGATCGACGACCTCTTGGGCCATGGACTTGAGAGAAGCCATCGACTCACCTTCGTGGTGCATAAACCGATTCATCAGCATTTGTTCTTGTTGCAGTCTGATGTAATCCGATATACTTGACGTTGGCGTTGTGTCCCGACTCTGAAATGACAAATTAATTACAATAGAGGTAGGATATTATTTGAATACAAATACAACAAATATTGAATACAATCAATTTCTTACATTTCCTGGCTGACTCGTAGGCGGCTGTTGTAATTGTAATTGTTGTTGAGACAAAATGCTGGAATTACTATGACTGGACACACTAACACCACCACCAAGGAGGCCAGGAGCACTGTTAGGAGCAGCACTCATGTTCGTACTTGAATTAGGCCCTGCACTATTACTTACACTTCCACTTGAATTACTACTAGTCAATGCCGAAGATCCACCAATCACATTGTTACTACTACTTACAACACCACTGATTGACGACGATAACGAGGACATAGAGGACGTGGACACATTAGACACATTCGCATTCACATTATTTGAGAAACCGGCCAAGGTTGACGTGGCGAACCCACCGAGGGTCTGCGCTAAGAGTTGCTGCTGTTCAGAGACCGATGTTGATGTCATTAAATTATTCGTGACGTCTGAGAGTGACATGAGTTGATGCTGCTGCTGCTGCTGGTGAAGATGATGATCATTACTAACCAATGTTGAAGATGAAGAATTCGAAGAATTACTACTGCTCTCTTGTGGCAAAGGCGGAGGCGGCGAGACAAATCCATTTTCCATAACGACATTCACCAAACCCGAGTTGGAATTAATTACCGATGCTGAAAGTGCTGCTAAGGAGGCCGTCGTTGTCGTCGACGTTGACAGAGATGAGTTGGTCACCGGTGTTCCTGGTGGCGTAGGGGCTGTCGGATCGATAGAATTCACCATTGAATGTTGGTGCGGTTGATTATGAGGGCTAAGACTACTGCTGTTACTAAGATGAAGTTGTTCTTCCGTAGGATTCCCACTTCCATTACTATTGTTGTTGATGAGACCATTTGCAGTGGCTATTCCAGAACCTGTTGTGCCTTCCGATGGACCTATGAAAACATAAATAAAATAAATATTGCTAATAAATAATTATATTCAGTAACTAGAAGTTAGTTAAAAAGATTGAAAAACTTACATAAAGACTTGACGTTGTTGAGAGCGTTGTGGTAATTGTGAGTCTGGGTAGGGGACGAGGAAAGTGAGGAAAGGGATGAGACGTGATTACTGAGCCCAGAGCTGGGCGACGAATTATTCGGAGTACCTACGCCCTTTGGTGGCGTCCCTACCACTCCTTTACTTCCTGGACTTGGACTGCTGTGGTTAGCTTTCATAGCCACTGGTCTTACCACCTTTGTTATTAGAATTTTATTACTTCAGAACACCTTATGCATTTATGTATACGGACAAATGGGTATAATGGGTAATACACTGACTTTGGAGGAATCATCGGAAGATTTTCTTCGTTTATCCGGGTCACTGCTGCTATCACTGGAATGGATAGGAGATACAGGTGAATTGTTCCCGGAAGTGGACGTTGGTGTTCCAACCAACTCTCCTTCCCCGCCCGCTAAAAGAGCCGAATTTCCTAGGGCCTGTTGTTGTACAAGTCCATCATCGAACTAAAATTTGCATGTAATAAATTAATATTCTTCAGACACAAATACAGTTAGTGTCCAATAGCATATCAGTGTTTAGATACCATACCACCACAAAATGTATTTTACTCATGGTACAGGAAATCAACATTAGTATATCTTCAAAATATAAGACAATAATATGTCGTAACAGAAGAAAACGGTAGATAAAAAATGAACAAAAGAGATTCAAATGACTAAGTAAACTTTACCTCTTCAAGACCGTCAATATCGTCATACAGAAATTCATTTTCTTCAAATTCAGGCTCTTGATTCGACTCCAGATAGTATTCTATGTCGTCTTTGATCTTCTTCACTTGACTCAGGAATTTTCTTAGCTGCAGTAACCCATCGTTTGTTCTCAACTGTTCGACCCACAAACCAAACAATACAACCTATAAGCTTTCTTCTGTACCAATTAGAATTTTACAACATTATTTATTTCTAAAGGCACTTAATAATACTACAGTTAAAGAAACACGATGATGATTTATCGGTATTTAGGAAATGGCAAGATGAGAAATAATAAGTACTACACACTAGATGGTATCAATTAAAGAACAACAGAATTAAACTACTGAATTAAAGTTGTATCATGAAGTTAATAGGTACCGTGTTGATATCAACCGAAAGATTGTCCAGCATTCGCATGAGAGTTTCCAATTTCCCCATATGAAACCTGTGTCTTTCCATATATGTTTTCAGTTCGTCTAGCCTTTCTTGCCTATCCTTGTCAAGTCTCTTTTTCTTTCCAGCCATTAAGGATTCGATTTCACATTCAAACTGATCCAGTTGTATTTGCATCTGATCTATAGACGCTACTAACCAATTATTTAAATCCTCTCGCTCCCTTGTCGTTGGATCTAGTTTCTGGGCAGCCCCCAGACCTTCTTTAGAATATGCCTTCGTTTTCGTTTCTCGTTCCACCACTTTAAATCTTTCCATTTGCTAAAACAAAAAAATATACAGTTAAATATCGACGAAGATCTTAAAAACTATATACTGTTTTGCTAAATTTAACGTATTTTACTGTTTCAATAAGTTTTCTGGTGTCGACAAGGGTACTTTTGTCTTTAATCTCTCCAGAGGCGATCCATGACTTGATCTGATCTCGGAGTCGTTGCAATTTTTTGATCTCTTTCTTGAGATCAGTCTCGTACTTCTCCTTTTGATTTGTGTTCGTAGCATTGTGAACTTTTTGCCAAATGTCTTCGAATGTCTCTACCCCTTCGGACACTTTTTTTAGGCAACGATCTATCTCACCTGCCAAAGTATAGAGTCCTTTATGTTTCAACTGAAACACATATGAGTCGAAGCTCTTTCGTCTCTGTTCCAATTTCATAGCCTTTTCTTCTAAAGCCTCTTCGCTCAACTCTTCTTCAAATTCTAAATCTGATACATCCAAACTATTCTTCTTGCCCCTCATTTTTATAGATAATTTTTCAAAGATCAACAGAAAACCACCGATTCCGTGGGCTGCAGCACCAAAATAAGTTACCACCCTTTGCTTATCGTCAGAATCTACATCAACTGAAGTCATAAGCAATATAATTGTGCTGTACAAATGACAAACTTTGCAATGTTTACATTTAATTTAATTCTATCAGCTAGTGAAAATCTTCAAATACTTTCGCAAACAGCGAATGTAACGGCGAAAATAAATACAATATTATCATGCAATCACGATCTGCCTACCTGACCTGACCTAGGATTGACCATAGTATCAGCAATCCTAAACTCTATAACATATATTCTCTATAAGCATGCAATTCGCATGCTACATAAAAGTACATAAATTAAATTACTCCAAATGCAGTTACCCGAAAAACGCAGATCATCTAAGTACAATACTGAATACAAACTAAAGTACTGAGTACTGACTACTGGCATAGACAGCACAGAAGAGTACAAATTATTGTCACTATTAATATTGGTAAGATAAATTTGACAATCTACATCGTGTACTAAATATAATGTATAATATTATGCTTTTCAGCATCCTTCTTCTGCACAGCATAAATAAATATGATCAACAATAAAACAGGAACTGAATATAATTACCCATATTGACTATTAAATCAGCAAATAGAGTAGATCAAAAATGTCTAAGTCTTACCTCGCAGTAATATGAAAGCGTAACCTCGTCGGACATTGAGTGATATCATTTGACATTGGGAAGAACGATGTCCACTGTCAAGTAACGAGTGACGAATGGTCGGAAATCAATTGAATACCGCAAAACCAAACAACAATCAACGAATTGTCAAATCAGCTCCACGAAACTATAAACTGACTTAAAACTGATTGGCCTTGTGGTAGCCTATAGGTCTATGAATGACCTTTCTCTCTGGTGAAAGTAAATAACGACAAGTCTACTCTACTGTGTCAGCCAACTGCTAAAACTTGAAACTGGACAAACAGCACAGACAGAGCACACAAACTTAAACAGAAGTTAACTGTCAACTGTTTACAATAAGATCACGGTTCATGTTGACTGACTGGGGCACTTGGCATGGCATAACCACCCTCTCTCTACCTCTCTCTGACCTGTGCATCCGATAAAACAACAGAAACAACTCGTCTGACTGATTGAACTGTGTTTTGTTGTGTCATAATTGGCGCCTATTCAATGTCTATCATAGCCTAGTCAGCTTGTTTCGATTGTTGAATTTTAAAATTTCCACCTCATACTACTCAAGTCTCACCCAAGCCAAGCAGGAAAGTGTAAAAAAATTAACTGATAAATTGGTTTAACATGCAGTGATAGCGATGGACCGTCTGTGACTAGGGCTAGGGCTCTCCTCTCCGAAGACCATTTTGATAAAACTCGATCATCGATGATCTTGCTTGCTTGTCGCGGATCTTGCCATACAAGCAAGCGAGGGTTACACAGAGTACAGTGACTGACAGACTCAGATTGAAGAGGGTCAGGGGTAAGTACCTATAAATAACCTAGCTACTACTAACAGTTGACAGTAAACAACTAAGAAGCAAACGCTTTGTCTTTTTCAAATTAAATATAAATTATTTAATGTGTGCGTTTGTAATTATTATCAGCAGAACCTGCCTATATAAATGTTCTTTGGATAGGCAGAAGGCTATGCATGTTTTGGTATGATAATGCTAATTAATTTGATATTATTTAAAGTTAAGTTACAATTAAAAATGGATTTTGAATTGGCTATTAGCACGTGAAACGTGTATACTTTAATTAAGATGTGGAGGCTTAGTTGTTAGTTTTAGAGACTTGTTGACTGTTGACGTATTATAATATTATGATTATGAACGATAACAGATGTAAGCACTTTGAATATTTGGAACAGAGACGATTTTTGTATCGTTGAAAATACAAAATAGGGCATATAAAACAATGTATTTAAAATATTTCATAAATTATAATAAATTCTTTACCCTGTAGCTTGCGAGTTGCTGCCATCGCTATGACCATTGGCAATGAAATCGAAGAAGTAGATGCATAGTCAAGCCAAGTCCGCTCTTGATGGATTATTTGCGCGTTTCGGAGCAGATGATATTGAAATTGATATTTTGGGACTGATGTTACAATTTTGTCTCCGGGTCAGAATTTAGCAAAGGGACTTCGTAACTGCTCAACTCACTCTTCTTTCTTCTCAAAGACGTAAGTAACACTATCCTGGATATAAAAATTAATTGTAGAGGTATTTTAAAAATCAATATTCAATACTTAAAATAATTGTATTAATATCGTGAGAAAAACAGAAATTATTAGTGCTACATGGCTACATCTTATCACAATTCCATTAAATTTTATTTTGTCCAAACGCTTATATATACGCATTGTGAACCCTGATGAACTGTTAAGTTCAATTTGGACATTTTGGGTTTCGAAAAAAATGTAGCTAGCATAAGTGCGTGTGTACATGCATACAATTATTACCTTACAAATAATACAACTAAATATACTAAGAACAATCGTAAACCAGAGAGAAGTTTTGATGGAATATTTGTCACCTTTTATGCTTATGAATGCTGTAAAGACGTAAATAAGAACGTATATAGGGAAATTATAACAAGATTAAGTAGACTCTAATCCGCTGAAACACAAGTAAATAAATAAATTCAATATCCAAATCCATAGACAGCCTTAAGCCTTTTGGTTTTTAGACTGGCCTGGCTGGACGTCTTAGTTTTAATGGTTAGTTTATGGGACCAAGTTAGTTGTTGTTCCTTGACTCTCTCAGTCTCTTGGTTGTTGTAATAGTTGTTAGTTAGTAAGTACTACAATACAAAGTGTATCACTTCACGGTCAAGATGGCTTCTGCTTATACTCTTGGCTAACCATAGCATATACATATACAATTTTCTGTGTACATTTATACTTCGTTGAGAACCAACATATTAGAATGCTACAGAACCAAGCAATACATTTCGCCTGTGTTGGAAATGATGTAAAGGTTAGTACAATCCCTCTGTGAAGTTTCTACGACATAAAATTTGGTGAAAGCCCAACCTATTGCAATTCTGCAGAGGTTATAGGACTGGGCAAATGTCCCGCCGAGACGTCATTAATCTCACCTGGCGACGTCATAATTAATGGATTTTTTGGTTGTTAGTTGTTAGATTTACAAACATATTACACTTAAAGTGTGACTTATAAAAGTAGGAATAAGGACTAGTAATCACGTCCTTTTAATGATACCAGATACCATAATATGTATGTACATCAATGCATGCGCATACAGTTCCACTTCCACATTCGCATCACAATATTTTTTATTGCGTAGATGTTTATGTGTTATTGATGTAGTTATGTGTACTGGCATTGGCAGTAAAGAGTAAATTATATCAGATGTCAGATGAGCCCCTATTTGGGGTATTGTTATGTGGTTTAACGTTAACTAACGAATTAAGGCCTCTTCTGTTTTAGTCCCCATTTAAAAGTATTAATTTGGAGCTATGTGATGCAGGATGCAGGCATGGTTCTACAATTGCCAACCTAATCTAATTTACCGATCTAGTGCTTGTTTTACAAATGAAACTTAAAAGGTACATTTGATTGTACAGCAAGAATCTTTTGCTTTCGGATTATATCCCAAATGCAAATGGTAGGTCTGAGAGCCCTGAGCACCTTCCCAACTTACATCTAAATTAATCTTCAGTAGGTAGGTATACGCATATTATTATAACAATGTATTATAATAATTATTGATGTTATTGTTAGAGTGTATCCTTGTTTAGTTTAAGTTCAATAACATAACATCAGCTACCACTTTCCCGAGAATGTATAATAGTGCGTCCCATTATTTCATTCTTTATGCATAATATATGCATGATGATTATGTTATGAATACTTACTTATATGATTATGACATGACACTCCACAGACAACAGTACATTAGTAAGCAAGCTACGTAAATAAAATTTACCATTTCCGCTGGTTGTCGACTCGTCCCGTATTGTTTTCAGTTTTAGATTAAAGGACAACAGAACAAGAACAAACCATTGAATTCATTATCATTGTATTGTGATACTCATACTCACCCTTACTCAGACTCAGGCTAATTTAAGCTATAATATGCTATGGCTATATTATTATGCTTGTCTAAAATATACTGTAAGTGAATACTGTACATTATCATCATTTACTTCAAGCTACTTATAATACCACTTCTGCTACTATATATCATAATATTATTATATACCTGCCTACACTACAAATACACAGAGCAATGAACACCTTTTACGTTTTACAGTTTACAGAAAATATAAACATCTCAAAACACTATAATAATAATATTATATCTATCTACTCTACCAGCTTATATACAGAATGAATGTACATCACTCACACGTGGTATAATCTGAATTATATCTAATGTAAATTATAAGACATCTACTATGAGTAATTGAGTACGCACCTTTACTCTTTACATTTCCCATATGTTTTACTTTGTAGTAAAACATTTTTCACTGTTCTGTGGATATTAAATCATCTACTGCCACTCTGTAGTTTGCACTTTGCACTTAACATGTGTACTGTTATTTATTATTATTACAGTACCCTACGCATACGCACCTTTGATATACGTCATGAATGTATTATAAACATAACAATAATGATAATGAAAATTAGTCCTATATAGCTAAATAAAAGGTAGAATGAAGATTTTGAAGATTGTCATTGCAAATCAATTTTCGATACTGAGCCATTTTGACATTGACAGTAAATTAACTATTATTATGTATCATCTCTCTCCATTAAGACCCATCAAACTATTTTATTTTACTACAATTTAATATTACATTTTAACGAAAATGTAAAAAAATAAATGATTTATGTTGTACGGGGTCATGTCATGTATGCCTGCCAGCCTTCCCTGGTTTAACGTATACCCATGTTAAACACTACAGTTGGAACGAACGTACGAGCGTGAAATGATAAATGGTATGATGGATATTTATATAGTATAGTATAATATATTATCTTGGTATAGAATAGTATTTTTAGGTATATGCTTAAGTATTTAAGCATACCTAAAGTCAATACTGCCCCAATTTCAATCTTTTAAATAGTCAACCCAGAAAGAGCAAAAATACTATGGCGTGGATTCTTGTTTTCCCGAAATTGAGACCCATCGTAGGGGATCTAAATACAAAAAAATCAGATTGAATATAACTAATGTTTAGTTTGTTTAGGATTCGAGAGCAAGGGCAATAACTACATTATGTATATGTTATGTGATGGTCTTCGGTTTGCTGATGTGGTAAATGATGATATGATAAGATAAAATGATGCGCCGAAACGTTATTGATTGATTATGATTTTAATGACGAGAAGACAGATGATTATGACAAAATGATGAGACTAATAATTATGATTTTATGATGAATTGTACTGATACGCCGTATGTCACCCAAAAAATGGTGGACGTAACATCGTGGAAGTGAAAATAGTAGTCGTCGTCAGTGTACTAACTCTTAACTGATTACAGGTCACATATATACGTTTGTGCTTCGATATACAGAAAATAATAATTATTATAAGTTTATTACCTAATGGAAAACATTTGATTACAAAAATTGTCCAAATTCTTCATAAATGACTTTATTTTCTAAACTTTCCTCTGCCTGCTTTATTATTTCCCTTCATGTTGTTCCTAACGTTTTTCATCATTCTCTTTCGCACTCCTGGGGCATCTTCTGTGTCATCCGCATCTTCATCATTTCCTTTCTTGGAGCGTTTACCTCCCCGCTTCTTGTCTTCCAGTTCTTTCATTTCCTATGTCATTTCACAAACTTACATCAGAAACAATTTACCAACTTTGAACTTCAAGTTGATAAAAAAAATATGTAGATTTACGAAGGTGAAAGGTAGGTGAAAGTTTAATACGAAGTTGGTCTGGGTAGGTGAAAGTTTAATACGAAGTTGGTCTGGTGGAGAAAGTATATTTCTAATCCAGCGATATTGGAAGAAGGCAACAATAATCTGATAATTATTCCTAATATCTTAACTCGACATTACGAGGGCGATATCTTGTAATAATAAATAATATATATACTAGGCCTGGATCTTATTAGTCACTGACCAATAATATGCTAATAACAACAACATACCATTTTAGCAAACCGCTGAGCTTCTGATACTCTTTCTGTAAGAACCATCACTTCATTTTCTTCAGTAGGATACAACGGCAGTTTTTTCTCAATCAGATGTTCTATTCGCTGATACAATTCTACATCATACTATAATGACAATTACCAACAGATTAGTAAAACTGATATAACAATAAGCGAATGCTGATTAAAATGAGTGACAAAAAACAGAACCTGGGTCACAAATGTAATAGCCTTGCCAGATCTTCCAGCTCTGGCAGTTCTACCAACTCGGTGAATATAGTCTTTACTATGAGTTGGGATGTCAAAATTAACTACCACATCAACGTGAGGTATGTCTAAGCCTCTACAGAATTGATATAGTACATAAAATCTGTGTTAGTACTCATAATTCAACATAGAATGTCATTAATTTTAATATATTTTTTTAACTATTATGCCATACCTGCTGGCTACATCAGTGGAAATCAAGATTGATCGGTTTTTAGCCCGGAACTTGTTCAGTGATGCTAGTCGTTTGTTTTGGGACATTTGACCATGAAGAGGAATAGCATGAAAACCTAGATTTCTTAGCATCAATGTAGTTCTCATTGCATTTGCACATGTTGCACAGAACACCATAAATGAGTTTCCTGCTAGTTCGTTCAGTATATGAACAAGGTAAACATCCTGTGCAAAAATTTGAAGTACAACTTTGTATATGTATAAATAAATGGCAATTTGGCAATGGTCGATTGATTGTTGATATTTTGGATAGTCAAATAAGGTGGAAACTATTACCTTGAATTTGAGCGGTATGAAAACATAATACTGGAGTAAATTAGTCACAGTCGTGTACTTAGTTGACACTTCGACTTTGACAGGATCTTTCAATGATGCTCTTTGAAGTTTTTGAACCTTTTTAGTCATTGTGGCTGAAAACATGTATGTTCGTCGCTCTTGGGGAATAACACGAAGAATTTTATCCAGCTCTACTTCGAAATCCATATTTAAAATTCGATCAGCTTCGTCCATGACCTGATATTCAAAGTAATTAAAATTGTACTACATTATGTTGACTAATTACTAAGTAAAAACAGCCATGTAAGTTTACCAAGTATTTTAATGTTTTCAAGTGAAACCCTTTGGTATTCTCCAAATGATCAATTAATCTTCCAGGAGTAGCAACAATTATGTGCGGCTTTTTGGCTAAAGATAATGCTTGTGTCATCATGTCAATACCACCAACCACAACACAACATTTAACACCAATCCGAGCTCCAAGTGCTTCAAATTGTTCTGAAATTTGAAATGCTAATTCTCTAGTTGGGGTTAATACTAAAGCAAACAAACGCTGTGGATGTTCCAGCAAATTTTGTAAAATTGGCAACGCGAATGCTCCAGTTTTTCCAGAACCTGTTTCCGCTAATCCAATGATATCTTTTCCTGGAATTTTTAATATTTTTTTACTACAATAAAACTGACAGCGCAAAACAATATTTGGAAACAAACTGTGACAGAAATCAAACATGCTTTTTCTTACCTTGCAATGCTAACGGTATTGACTCTCGCTGAATTTTAGAAGGCTTAGTCCATTTCAGATGATCACAAGCTTCGCATAAAACGTCAACCAGACCCTTAAATACACCAAAGTATTTATTATTGTAAATAATTTTATTATTCCACAGTTTAGGTTTGAAAACGTATAACTTACTAAATCCTTAAAAGTCAATTCTGCTTCTTCCTCTTCCAAATCTTCTTCTGATTGATCAATATTTTCTTCTTCAATTGTTTCATCTTGTAATTTCGACTTTGACATATCAGGTTTGGATTTTTCACAAGTGCCTTTCTCTTCGATTTCGTCTTCGGATGCCTCCGATGAAGATAACTCATCCGGATCAGAGTTAAGGTCAGCCGGCAGATCTTTTTTACGTCGAACCTCTACAACCCTTTTCTTGTTTAGAGATTTCATTTTAAAATATCAATTATGGAGTTTTAATTTTAAGACCACGCTTTTTTAATTTTGTAGAAGTGACTTGTGTACGATTCGTACGATATGAATTTTGATAAGCCAGCAAACAACGTGGTTTGACCAAATATGATTAAAATTTCCTACTTCCCGCGTTATTGATAACCACGTGTATATGTAGTAGCATCAGCATCCAGTCTCACTTTGACTTGACTTGTACAATAACTATTAAGCTGGTGGATGCTGTGGTGTGGATTCTGGATCTGGATGCTGAACTGAAGAGAAAGTGGAGACAGTGAAAGATGCAAATTGCAGATTTGTAGATGCATTATTTTTTGAAAATCCATTACATTATTAAGATGCAAAAGCATCAAAAACTACCATAAACGTTTTACTTCGTTGTATTTATTCTGATGGATTAATTACAATTGGAATTTGAATTAATTGCTTTCACGTGCTTTCACTTTATTTTAAAATATACAACAAATGTACATAATAATAATATATTATGGCAATAATGTCGGTGGAAAGCATGCAACGCAGTATACAACCTTTCACAACTTTCACTATGAGAAAAAACCTTTCTCTGAAGATTTACGAGGTATATTTATTGTAAAAGTACTCGAAGTACCTTAAATATAGTATTATAGGTTAGGTACTTCAGGGTCACGCAAAAATTCCTGTTCGGCCTTGGTTCTGTCCAAGCTTTAAAAAGTACTATAGTTGTTTAGTGCAATTTTGCGTACAATAAGTAATGCTTTATTGGTACTCTAAAATTACAAACATTTACATAACTTGCATAAAAGTGGACGTGAAGCGTATAATTGTACAACCCACAAGGCTAAGTAATTTTAATCGTAGTCTCTGAATTCTTTGTGTAACAATAATAATTATTATAATCTATACCACTACTACTGACTAGTTTAGTGCCATTGTTTCTACAATACATTATGCATACATGTACATAAGATGCTACATGTAACATCTTATCATTTATTGCATTGATGTATGATGTATAGCTATATTATGTGCTGTGTGTGTAGAGTATGTATCTTACCTTTGCGCTTTGCTTCACTCTTTTTTTATTTTTAAACGAATAAGGCATAGTTCACCCCGTCTGCCGTGTGTAAGTGTGTATCTCACACACAATTATTAGAAGAGGACTCTTGGACCAGGATATAGGACATAATGATATTAGTACTGAGAGCTACCTTAGTTTTCTTCTACTTATGTAGTGGTAATTGACTCAGGAATAACACCAAACATTAAATTACATCACATTATACTTACACATAAAGGACAATTGCAACTACTCACTATATATTACCACATCTTCTACAACTACGTTATTATTATGATCAAAATGTTCGAAATGATCATTATCTCCGCAAATAATATACTATAGTATACATAGGTACCTAAAACCTAGTATAATGCAAACATTAAATAAATAATATCAGAATAGAAATACTAAAACCATTAAAACACTGTCCTAATTAGTCCCATATTTATGACCAGTAGATATAATTAATTACACAGTTATAAGCAACTTTTTCTGGTACGAATGCCGATTGTTGTCTTGTTCCACGCAAATCATACAAACAATTGTAATTGTACAAGCAAAAGAGGATAATAATAACAATCAAGAAGCTCTCAGGAGTCTGGTGACTGGAGGTAAATATTTATGAATTATTTTTATAGATGGTTTGTAATGGACATTATTGGAAATATTATATACAAGATAGAGTACAGTCATCAACATAAAGGAAAGCAAGAAAAGAAATAGATAGAACACACTACATCTTATATATAGAATACATAATACCCACAAAATCTATAAATACCAGTGAGCTAATCTGCTATTGTTGCCATATTCTTTGCAAGCTTGAAGATAATTAAACGCAAATCGTATTAAATAAAGTTCTTAATGTGCAGAAATTTAAATGCGACAGTTGATTAAATGATTGGTTTATTAAAGTTTCTTAATTGTTTTATTGGAGTGCATTTATTTTACAAGATGTGAATTATTTTCTGTAAATGTGTAACGGGTTTTAATTATATTGGTTACAGATGCTGGAGATTAGTGAAATTCAGATACACGTGCACCAGAAGACGTGAAAGTGAAAAGAAGACGTCGAAAATACATATTAAACGATGCTGTTCAGTCACCAGTGGAACAAGAGACTGCAACTGGAAAAGAAAAAAGATAGGTCTTGTCCTCATTGACTGATTGTCAATTATGGACGTAGATTAATAACCCTAAGTTAGTGTTTGTGTTGTGATGTAGTCACATTTAAAAGAAGTAACGGACATGGGAAGTGTATTCGTATAGAAAAATGTTTTCATCTTTTATAAGATGAACCATGTCCAATTTTTCATTTTACTCTCCAATCCAGAAGGGGTACTATTCTCATAGTATAGAAAGCAGTCCAACTTTGTTACCATCGCATAATCGTAACCACAGTCCCAGTCCTGGAAACAGCAGCAACAGTAGCAGATGTTCTACTAGCAGTAGTCTCTATTCTTCCATAGTTCATTCCCCGGCTGGGATCTCCATAGGCAATGATTCCTGTTTCTCCTCAACGACACCATCGCCCAGTGGGGGCAGTTCCTTGATAAATAATCAAGTCCAACTGAGATTTTTAAACCCGGGAGACTACGACACTGTAAAGCAATTATGTGAAGAATGGTTTCCCGTGGAATATCCAGCTAAATGGTTTGAAGCCATTACCTCAGATACAAACTTATTTTCTCTGGCTGCTAGTCTTGATGGAAAAATTATAGGTAATTATATTTATTTGTTATCCTTATTAACTATAACTGATTTGACTCATCGACTTTTTATAATAGGACTCATCGTGGCGGAGTTGAAGCCAGGAAAAGATCTAAATCGTGAAGACCGAGATATTCTATGCGAATCTCAGTTACGATTCACTGTTGCTTATATTCTTAGTTTGGGTGTTGTTGATTCCAGTCGGTAAGTTTATGAGTCTAATAAATGTACGTATTAATATCCAGTGGAACCAGTACCGTCACAATGTCTATCAGTATTACTGAAAGTGTTATTTGTTTATTAATTACAGTAGACAAGGAATTGCTTCACTTCTCCTGTCCAGTCTTCTAAATCATTTATCAACTCTGCAATGCAAAGCTGTATTTTTGCATGTATTAACGTCCAATGAACCTGCTCTAAAATTTTATGAAAAACATAGGTTCAGGTTTGTATTTTTTTAGCCCTTACACTACACATTTAATACTTTAATTATTTTAATGTACGTATTTCAATTTCTAAAGCTTATTTTTTGTTTATTTTAGAGTACATAAGTTTTTGCCATATTATTATTCGATTGGGGGTCGAGCAAGAGATGGTTTTACATATGTGCTGTATTTAAATGGAGGTCATGGACCATGGGGGTTACAGGATTACGTACAGCATTTCTGCGAGGTACTTGTAAGGGTTCGACTCTTGTTTAATCGTAATTTATACTTATCTGTGTTACTCGTGTTCTAGTATACATTATATAACTAATCTTTTCGCAGATAACTATGCGAGAATTGTGTTCGTTTCCTCAATGGTGCATTTATCAAGTTCGAAGAATTGCCCATTCCATTATAACACTTGTGAGATAGTCATTAAATTTTCATATGAATGGCAGAAAGGTTAATGCCCTTTCGTGTTACCTCCCTGCAAATATTAATACGACGAAGACGAAACGAAAGTATATTTCTCCGAATATTATTAAAAATCAATATTAATTTGTGATCAAGATGGATTCGTTCGTTTCCTTGTGCTATTTGCTATATATACTAAATATACTTACAAGATTTTGGATGCCAGAATATTCAATGAAGACCTAATGTTTCTTCATCATTATCAAAGAAAAGGAATTTTGAAATCTTAATCATAAGCATTTTTATCTGTTACCATAACTGAGAACACAATATTTCGTGATCTTTACGACCTTTTGTATATAAGTTCGTCACAAAGGTTAAAATTGTATTTATGTACCGTACAGTTTTTAGATACTAAATAGTAGTTAGAACTATTTAAAAATGTAACAAACGATGTTAACGATCCAGTAATGTGTACGTTATGTAACGCTGAAATTGTAATCAACAAAACGTTTAATTGTTAATTAAAGTTAGCGATATTCTGTTATAAAAATACTTACATAACAAAATCAGAGTAGCAATCAACGGGTATTAATGTGCTACTGTTTTTGACTACTAAATTATAGTCAAATCAATATTTCTTTAACCAAAAAATAGAATCCTTGGAAAGTTTAGTTTGTTATTGTGCATTATTGACCATTGAAATTAGCCAAAACTTAATTTGCACCTTGTATTTACTGATCGCATTACTTGCTAGGTACCTATAATATTTTATTATGAATTTCCTTAAATCATTTACTAACTAGTAATGAGTTCATGCCATATATTATTGAACTGATATAAGTACCTAAAATTATATTTTCCTTCATATTTTAAAATTTTTGCGTTTAGGGATTGCACAATTTGCTGTGCTTACTTTACTAATTCATTTGTATGCAATATATACATGATATTTTTGTCGATTTACTTTTAATGTTTTAATATGGTTTCTTATTTCTCCCTGTAAATTGATAAGCTCCTCGCGGACCAAGACATTAGTTTCTTCCGTGATGTAACGTCTACCTTTTCCATGACAGAATAAGATTTACCTTTTTGAATACCAACAATACTGAAATGTGACTGTTGTAAGTTGTAATGTAATAATATATATTATAAGTTATGGTCATAGTGTTTGAAATACCGGGAGTCGAACTTTGGTTAATTATAAATATGATGTGACTGGTTGGTGCGGGTCGTATTGCATATTGCATTCTTTGAAATTATTGCCTTTGTCATATTAATAGTTATTTGTCCACCTTTTATACAGTGTGTATTTGTGTTTGTAATAATAATCGACTTTACCATAATAATGAATACATCATGTGGGCCAGTGTCAAGTTTCCAAATGTGACTACACTTGTAAAATAGTGAGTACCATATATAATACGTGTCTACTTGAATGTGAGTTTTGCATTGTCTTGTATATGTTGTACTCAGTGCTTGTAGTATGAAAAATATTTCAACGTGTACATAGCATGGAATTTTTTCTTTCGTTTACAAGGCATCCATCGAATTGCCTATAAAGTATTGAACATATATTATGGTCATTTAATTATTTGGAAATGCTTCAAGTTAATTGATTGAAAATGTAGTATTATTTTATTGTCAAATTTCGGTATATTTTAGTAGCTGTATTCGAAATAAACGTGCCATTTTCATTACCTTTTGGAAAGAAAAGATTCCATAGACGTGACCTCAAAGACCATGAAATATACAATGAATATATTCAGCAGTTGCCATTTTTGCCAATGTAGATGAGCTTTAATTTTAGCTTATGTAAATGTCAGTTTGTTTTAAAGTTGTACCTGACCTGACCTGGTTGATAAGAAGGACAGAAGGGGTGATTCAGTTTTTTGATTTGCAATATAGTTAAGTTAACAAATATTTATTACACAGAATGAAAAATGCATACTTGTCTAATACACCGTAAATACTTATAGGCATGAATAATATATTGTTAATTACTCTACTTTTATGTTGACGCTCTGCGCATCTCTTACTCAAGCTGACAGGATACCTTTCTGATTATTCTGATCCGAGGTTTCATTAGCGGTCCCTTACTACTACTGAACCTAAGTCAAAAGCAGTTACATTAAAGATTAATAATTAATTACTAACCTTTGTACATCATTAACGTATTATAAACAGTATACTTGTAATTTGTAAGTGACGAACCAAGATCTACAATAGAGTATTAAATAGGTAGTTTTCCCAATTAATTATGATTACTGAATTTAATTATACACATAACAATATACACTGCATCGTTGGTGTTCATATATTTCACACATGAAACAGTAGAATTAATTAGCTTTTAATTAATGACAATTATTATGTTAATAAAATTACGTCATAATGCAGAATGAACGGTTTTTTACGTAATTACTTACTCCATGAATCTTAAAATTTTAGTAAATAAGACTCAGTCTACCAGCTAGACTTGTCCAGAAATATGCAATTGAGAAACAATACATAAATATACTTATATGCACGTTTTTACGTATTCGCCATGTTACTTTTTATTTATTAACTTTGCATCATTTTTATGAAGCCTTAGGGCAAATATATTCAAGATAGTAAGTTAATTCAAATTAACTAAATGTATCCACATCGTCATCATGCTTTCAATCGGTTGCCAAAAGATCAAATTTCGGATCGCCTTCTCTAACAGTTAGGGCATATTCATGGTGAATATCCGGGCTCAACAAATATGTACTGACAGCAGAATCCATCTTCATTCGTTCAATCCAAGATTCCTAAAAAGTAGTATCAGTTTTTGTATGTTAGTCGGTGTACCGCGTATAATGTACGCATGCAATGAAAATCTTAAGTCTCTTTTTCACTTATGGAGTAGCCTTCAAC
>JABASH010000560.1:0-37923 GCA_019776445.1 Tomocerus maximus
AAAGTATTCGAAATTATTCGAAAGCATTCGAAATTATTCTTAACTATTCGGAATTATTCGAAAAATGTCTGGTACACAATTAACAAGTTGAGGTTGGATGCCTTCATATAGAACTATCGGCTACCGGAGGAGTGAGTCACTGCCCTGTTCAACCGACTATCTCCTGCGCCGTTATAATGCATGACTGGACTATGCTGTGTATGTTCTACTGTGCAACTTCGTGCAACAGCGATTACCTTGTTCCTTGCGAGGTAAATTTCAAATGAATCTTGAAAGTCAAATGACGTGTCCGTGAAGAAGTATTATTTACAATAATAAATGTTTGTGGTGGGTGGACTCAGTCGCAAAGTCACAACCGGCACAATTTATTACACGTTTATGTTTATATTCTATTTTTGTCCTTATTAGTTGGTTAAAATAAATTAGTTATTACACTTATTACACCAAAAGTTACCTTTTACCTAATTATCAATATCCATCTTCGTCAAATTGTCTATCTCCTGGAAATAATGGGTAAGCATTTTCAATTTTAAAAATTATTTTGCTTCTGTCAATTGATCCGTTGTCAATTTGTCATTCTGTAAAGATTGTAGCGACGTCACGTCACGACACGACCGATGAAACGATCACGACGGACAAACAATTATTATATATGAATATCACAACTTAATATTGATTATTTTATTTTATTTAGCACTGTCGAATGGAATGTCTAGCGTTGTTTCTTTGATACTGTCGGTGGGAGTATTTTCTGGTATGCAGCTATACCGTCACCAACTGGCATCATCAGGGCCATTGACTATTCTTGGAGGAGGATTAGGCTCTTTGCTGTTTCTATTTATTTTAACGGTAATTCGACACTATACATAATTTACATTTACTATGCACAACACATTACTCATCTGCCATCTGCTATTTTGGTGGTGCTGGCGAGTGCGAAGTCAGCCGACTGAGTTTTCAGAATTTTCAATTAATTTCATGCAATACATTTCATTGTTTTAACTTTTGTTTTTAAGGCGATTGGAAATCTTGAACTTCTGCTTTTTGGTAAAGGTTATCAGACATCACTATTTCCTGAAGGTAATTTGTAATTATTATGTGGAGTAAACAAAGGATTTTATGCCTGCTACTTACTACTTATGGTATTGATAATTTGATATTTCTATTTGTGTGTGGTACAGTTTTCGTCTGCTTGATTTTGGCCCTCTTGGCTGCTGGTAGAGTACATGGTGTTTGCATTACAACGTGGTAATTATTTTTCTCCTATTTTATATGGCCTACTAATTGGTATATCAAAAAACTAATTATTAATTCTTTTTGTGTATTTCCAGCTTCATTTTCTCAATAATCACTTTGTACTACGTGAATCGTATATCCCAGAGTACTTACGCATCCCCGGCGTCTATATCCAATGCTACTTCTGCTCATAAAAAGAAAAATAAATAAATAGCAACTGTTGTGGAAAGGGATAATAGAAATCACATTGAACTTTTTCTAACCTTTCTTTAACTAACTATTAAAACCGAGTTAGTCTCGTTGATTATTTATGTTATAATACTTATGTAAATTAAAAATTTAATATTAAACTATTCAGAAAGTATTAGTAAGTATGCTCAATGATGATCGTTATTCCCAAATTGCGTGTAATTGGAAGCACCTCTAAGTCATTCCGTTATCTAATCCTAGAAGGCATGAATGATGAAATAAACTGACTATGATTATTGTAATTTTTCTATTCTGCAATACTTGTTTCCATTCATTGTATATTTATTCATTAAAATATCTTTTATATCCTTTTATAACCACTTTTGAGACAAAAATATAGGGTATTTCTTTAAATAATTTCTATGCAAATTGCAACTCCCATTCCACCACCTATACATAATGCTGCAACACCCTTTTTCCCTCCAGATTGCTTCAGAGCATGAATTAATGTTACCAAAACTCTTGCACCGGAAGCGCCAATTGGATGTCCTAAAGCAATAGCGCCTCCTCGAACATTTACTTTGGAGGAATCCACTCCCAACTCTTTGACAACAGCTAACGATTGGGCTGCGAAAGCTTCATTCAATTCAAAAAGATCTACAGAGTCAAGGGTCCATTCTGCTTTTTCGATCTGGAACAAGTACAATTTAGTTTTTATATATTTTATTCTTAAGGTGAAGTATAACGTTATGCGTTGGCCCCAATTATTGGAATTGAAACCCGGCATCAACAAACCCTCTGCCCCATGAGATAAATCTCGCTCATAGACCGAAGTTCGGTTTCAATTAAGACGAACCCCAACTGACCGGACTCCTTAACTCCTGAGTAAGCATCACATGCACAAATACACTCAATAGATTCGGCTCATTCGAAGTTCAGCCTCAGCTTCATTTTTATGAACCCATTGGAGTTGGGGTTAGTCTCAATCCAGTTTGACGTCAGCCATAATATTATGTCAGCTATGAACTGGATACATCTCAGTCTCAAGGG
Source organism: Tomocerus maximus (assembly GCA_019776445.1). Classification (NCBI taxonomy): domain Eukaryota; kingdom Metazoa; phylum Arthropoda; class Collembola; order Entomobryomorpha; family Tomoceridae; genus Tomocerus; species Tomocerus maximus. The sequence continues at coordinate 2,476 of JABASH010000560.1, forward strand.
GTTGGAGAATATCTAATTGAGGCTTGAGAGATTATTTTTGGTGATCATTAGGTGTTTCAGTAAGCATATTTTCTAACTTACTGCCAACAAAACAGCAGGAACAGGTCCCATTCCCATAAGTTTTGGATCAACGCCCGATAATCCGTGCGATACAATCTTAGCCAATGGTGTTAATCCTTTTGAATCTGCCGTAGACCTGGATGTGAGTACTAACGCAGCAGCACCATCATTTAATCCAGAAGCGTTTCCTGGTGTAACTGTTCCAGTTCCATCCGTAATAAAAACAGGCCGAAGAGCGGAAAGGCTTTCCAAAGTCGTGTCGTGCCGCGGAAACTCATCTTCAGAGACTTCAGTGGACCCTTTACGCCCTGGAATGATTACTGGAGTGATTTCTTTTTTGAAATATCCTGCTTTGGCTGCCGCGGCTGTTTTCAGTTGAGATTGAAGGGCAAATTCGTCTTGTTGTACTCTAGTGATATTGTACTTCTTGGCAATATTTTCCGCTGTCAACGTTTATTAAAACACATCCTTATCAAATCATTGTTGATAACAATTTTCTTAAATGTCTCAAAATCGCACATATAGTTACAATTACGTACGTCTAACGACTTACCTGTAATGCCCATGTGAATGTTATTAAAAGCGTCCGTCAGGCCATCCGTAAGCATCGTGTCAATTAGCGAGCCATTGCCCATTTTCACCCCATTCCGCATAAAGATTGAGTGTTGTGCTTGACTCATTGATTCCTGACCCCCAACGACTACAATTTCAGAGTCTCCCAATTTAATGGCTTGAGCACCCATCACAACAGATCTGAAAGTAATATATTTCCTTCTAAAAAATTGTTACGTCTATAGGCAATTGATGTAACTTATGCAAAGTATTTCAAGTATTACATAATACACGCGCTTTACAATCATTATAATTTCAGTTCAAAGGAAACTAGTTAGATCTACATAAGTTAGAATATAGCAAACTGCAAAATACATAATTTTGGAGCATAGTACTTAAAGGACGTATTTCGAGGGGATCGGGATCATATACAAGTCTATGAAAAGTCTACTGAACAATCATTCATAATTCAAACTACATACAGATACACGATTAAGGATAGTCACCAGAGCCCCCACAAGAAACAGTTACTACAAGGTATTTGTTGTAAGACTTCGTGTGAATTTTAATTTTTAACCTTAGACCGGAGCCGCAGAGCATATTCACGAGAGTAGTTGGCACAGTGTATGGTATTCCAGCTTTCATAGACGCTTGTCTCCCGGGGTTTTGTCCTTGCCCTGAGGTCAATACCTGAAAAAGCGCAAAAATTGTGGTTTGTATGTAAATGTAGCATTTATCTCACATCAAGTTTAGTTATTACATAACCTGTTACGTAACAAAGTAGGTAGGTACACAATAATATGTATGTAAGTAAACTGCGTCTTGTAAATATAGTTAGATTTTAGTTGAATGCAATCGAAACTAGAATTAGTAAGGATTAGATTAGAATTAATTACCTGACCAAAAATAACTTCTGCTACATCAGAAGGCTGAATTCCAGCTCTGTTAATTGCTTCTTTAATTGAAATCGCTCCCAATTCATGTGCTTTAAGTGTAGACAATTTTCCACAAAAGGAGCCTTATTATACAAAAATACATTTTGTTACACGAAATACTGAAATTAGTAAAGTAAATAAGTAACTCGCCATGCCGTTATAGGTATTAGTTCGTCAGGTAAGCTAAGATTTGTAACCGAAAATAAGAGACACAAAAAATTCTACATCGAATCATTGAAACTCGAAACCAATGTTGCTATAAGGTATTACACATATCAAATTCCAGTGAATCTTCTTCATTCCCAATATTAAATGCCAAATAAAATTGAAATTATCTAATGAAAATTTCTTACCAATGGGTGTGCGGACAGCAGACAAAATAACCACATCTTTTCCAGACATTATACGATGGCTCGTGATTAGCCGGCTAAAGCGAAAAATAAATTATAAAAGTTTTCTGAGTAAAATTGCCTGTACTTTTTAAGCAACCAGCTGAGTGAGACACTGGCATTGGAGAATGTGTTGTAGTTGTGTGATTGTATGTGTGCGGGATTGAATATTTCTATGCGTATCGGACCGAGTCTCTGAGAACAGAATACTAGAGTTTCGGACGGGGACTACATTATGCTGCATGCTTGTGGGTGTTTTTTTTTTATTTTTTGCTGATATCTTAGTATAGTTAGTAGTTGCATACACTTTCTTGTATTATACTGTATACTTATACGAAGTATGATACTAGGTACTACAATAGTCACTGTTTGCATACATTCTCTGAAAATGTAAAGGATTCAAGTTGAAAAGCAACAAATGATTTTTCGTCCACCTTATGACCCAAGATGACTTGCGGTGCCCCAAGTCCCAACGATCACTCATGTTATATAGACTCCTACACAAATGCAGTGGCTCACGCGTCAAATTCTTAAGAATCTGACTCGTTACACTATTTGATTTAAATACATATGCCATTGCATGAAATTAAAATTGTTTTTGGTCCTCTAATGGAAATCAGTCCCATGTAATATTGAATCTTCTAAGTCAAGACAAGATCTCTAAGACTTATTCTTATTATTTCATAGTGTTTGACAATAGCGCAAAATTAATTGTATTTGCGTGACTGTAGTATAAAATATAATAGGAGTAGGCATAGGAATAGGCATTGCTTAATCATTATTCAGAGTAACTTTAGTTTACTCTGTATGTGAATTACTTCGCCGAACCACTGCGGATCATGCCAGCATACAGGAAGGATTTGTCTCAGTTATATGAAATGCTCACATTAAGAGTTGCTTTGAAATTCTCATGAGTTTCTTCACAAAACAAGGCATTGTCTTGTTTTATTTCTTGCTTTTCACATTATTACATTCACACGCAGGTTTAACAACTATTTTTTATTGAGATAGAGATTATCTGCTACATACTACTACATGTACATAGAGTAATAATGATATAGTAATGCATACCATATGTATGGGACGAGTATCCAACAATTCAACTTTATTAGATTACATTATGAATAATTAAAAAATAATACAAAATATGGATTGTTACATAGAGCAGGTCATTTCATTTCGGTTGTTTCCTTCGATTATTATTCACTCAGGGAACTAAGAATCTTAAGTTTTTCTGTTTTACAAATTCATGTGTCTTGTCAGGTCTGAATTATAATAGAGTTTTTGATCTCACGGTCCACGGTCACGGTACATACACATCCGCGGAAATATTTACAATAAAGCGTATTATTTCTATTGTCACGTTGTAAAATTATCGTAATCAGGATCCAGGAAAGCTAGATTATATTCTTATTTCGTCACGTTTATCTTTGCGAGCACTTGAAACATCACTCGTATTCATATTAGGTAAATATAAATGTTATATAATAATCATATATTAAGACAGTAATATGGCCATAAAACAATGACATTTTTGTGCATATAGATCAGTCGCATTGTTTGTATGCAAAGAATGCAAGTACAGTAGATGGAAGAGTCAGAATTATACGGTAGAAATAATGTACATCTGGGTGGGACATTTAGGTGAATGATTTGAGAGAGAGAGCAAAGGATGAAGATGTAGGTATTAAGAATTCATAAGAGACTCAGTTTCTCACGTCATTTCTCAGTGACACCTGCCATTCTATCCACTCGAGGCCGGTGACTCTGTTCCCTTTCTCAGTTTTCAAACTGAATATGTCTGCCAACAATAGCAAGGTCTACCTTCGGTCTGCCACTTTGATGAGATTTCCTTCTAAATATGACATTTCAAATTGGTTTCTCTCCCAATTCCCACCGTCGCTTCCATTCGATCCACTATCTCTGCATAAATCTTCCATTTCCATTCCTTGTTCAGTTAATATTGCATTGCAACTAGTCAAATCTCACCGACAGCCCCTGTTACTTGCATAGTGGTAGACGTGATATTTGGCACCTAAATAGGTATTTCGTTCAGTACTCAAACTCAAATCAACCCAAAAAGTCACTTTAATTGGAGCTTGGTTGTTGGAACAATGATCACTAATCTGGAGCACTGTAATGCAATTGTTTACTTAAATATTTCTAGTCCTCACTCAGCTATTAATGGGATTCTTAAATATTGCGATTTCTGTGGCTATTTCTTGCAACGGCAGTAGAATGGACAGTACTAAAAGCTCTATATTAATTTCACATCGTTATTCTCTGGAGAACAAATTATCCAGAAATTGTTCCACTGAGAAGGCATAAGTTAATCTTTGATTTCGGACTTTGTCAATTTTGACGTTATTATCTATGTATGTTCTACTAGTTTCACACTCTTGTCAGCTAGTTGAATGCTAACTTAACCCTTGTCTCGAATTGAGCCTGACTTTGCCTAACATACATACATAATATACCTATAAATTCTACTCTCGGCAGTCTTATGAATTTTGCATGTGACTTCCCATCATTCAAATCACTTTCTACTGCTTTAGTGCATCATGAAATATTTCATGTGCTCATTGTCAGTGTGAATTTCCCATCTCCCCTTTCCATATTATGTATCATTCAGACAAGCCGGGCACAATCTCTTCAGACTGTATTTTCAGTCTCACCCCAACCAGAAGCACATCATCATATTTACAGTCAAACACCATCACGGGCAACGGTTCACTGTGAGTTGATGTGCAATGATTCAGTCATATTATGATATCACCCGTATTAAGTACCACAATCACAACATAAGTTAAACTATATCGGTATAGATGCATCCGATGTTTTGCTTAACATAAAAGTAATAATGAAATTGCCTCTTTCTCCTCCGTATCCTTTAACTTCCCTTTGGTCGACGAGCTTGATGCAGTTAACGTCCTGCTGGAAGTAACCTTTAGGGAACTTTCCTTTGCACCTCACTTACTCCTTTTGTGGATCCTCGCCCACAATTTAATTACATTTGCATTTGTTGCAATTGTAACTTTCACTGTGTGACGACAAATGTGTGGCGCTTCATCTCTCTCTATCTTCCCTCCCTGCACTTACCTTGCTTATCCAACATGTCATCACACGTTAAAATGCTAATAAAACCCTAAGGTTATATTAAGTGGGAGTGTAAATATTGAATCTCCTAACCTTAAGTAATGTAAAGAACTATGCCTGCTTCAATTTTGCACATATGTATAGCATTTGCAGTTTTTTTAACTCTTTCGTGTTTGTTAAAAGCAAACATATGCTATTTATATGCGTAGGCGTAAATAATATGTGATGGCTGTGCTAACCATTTTAGCAATGTTCCTGAGGCATTTTTCATTTACAGTTATTTAAATAGCATTTTAGATAGAAAATTACGTATAAATAGATGTTGCATTACAAATATACTAAATCTTCATCAGTACCGTGAAGAAAATATTTTTACCCCATTTTATTTGTAACTAGTCCCATCACTGATCCAACACTTCCAAACAAACATATATTGTAGGTTCCTTGCATTTTATGTAGAACATTTTAAAGTCCGCTTCATGGTGGTAGAGGGGCAGTGGAGTTATTGAATTTTGGTTACATCAGTTAGTGTTACATAGGCAAATATAACATTTATTAATCCCAAACTTCAGAAATAAATTTCTATACACTAACTATTACCTGAAAAGAACCAATTGAAATCAACAGAAGTAACCATCCTGATGAATGAAAACTGTTATTACATACTGTATTTCAGATATGATAATGCAGACTACAAGCTAAATAATTAGAAGTGAAAGTATATTAATAGCTGTTAACCGAGAACAGCCAAAAGTGTGACTTGTAAAAGCCGAGTCTATGGGGGAAAGTTTTCCTCTTTTGTCTTACCACTAAATTCACTGGTAGAGGATATAAAATGACTCGTAGATTTTTGAGGGAATGGCCACTTGTGACATTTATGAGAACATTTCTTTTCTCTCACTGACTTCATCGATACATAACGTACAGGGATCAGTGCTATACGTATAGTAATACACTCTCTCTGCTACCATTGTATTGTAATGTGAGTGGACAACGGATATAAGAAGATGGGATAATAGAGATAGATATTGATATGATAAAAACATTCTTTGCAATTCCTTCGTCTCATAAAACCGCTCCATAAACTTTCACCCTGTAAATAAAGACTTCCTTCATCCAGCCTGCACGTTTCTAATTCTGCCGGATGTCCTTCTTGCTTCTTCCCAAGTCCAGTCCAACTATGTCAATTGATCAACACTTTCTTGAGAGTGTATTGTACATACATTCTCATCTGTAGACTTAAACTATTTCATTTCCAACTCATTCTACCCCGTTTCTCTCACCACACATCCAGTTTACTCTGTTCACATTGTTTTCTATTACTTCCTGATTGTCCAACAAAAGGTAAAATAGCCAAAAGATTTGAACAAAGCAAAAGTGATGGCGAATAGACTGTGACAAGATAATGATGATTTTTGCAATTACGAAGGGATGATTACAACTAACTCAACACTATAACAATGTCACATATCTATCATGTATTATATGTACTCATGGTCCACATTGTCGCTATACTCCACTGGAAAAAGAAGCATTTACCTTGGTATTAACACAAAATATATATGAACAGTTTCACTAGTCAATGTCTCCTATAGATCCGTACATTTTGGCTTAGAGGGTTTTATTTGGCTTGTCTCCTACGTATACTTAGTTAGTTTAGTGCAGTACAGTGCAAAACACAAAGTGTACAAAGAAATGGCTAAGGACTGTCATAACACTCAAGTTTACGATGAGCTAAAACATAACACTAATGGACTTTAGCCATTTGGAGACTTAGCAATGGTTTCCGAAGGATTAGCCCGACAATATTATTGTCACTTTCATACATTTCGTGGAACAAAAGGGAGGACAAGATTTTGTCTGTTATCCCATCCCATTCACAAAAGTATAATATGACACAACAAATTCCAGACCACATCTCCGTCGTTTCGAAACTCACAGTTCAGCTAGCAATAAGTGTGACCATGTTCCACTTTCGCTGGTTTAGTCCACAATGAAAAGACAATGACAATGAATGGACTCTGTCCAAAACATTCTAAAGTGGCAGAACGGGGCCAGTCCAACTTTAATGCATTTTATTCTTATGAATATTTATAGAGCAACTTTATTTTATGCATTTCGTTTTATTTTTTTGGAATTTTTATGGCTTGCTTTGAAAATTGCTAACAGTAGGGCGAGGATTTTAATTTGAGTCACACATTCCCTGTGTATGAGTAATAGGAAAATATTTTGTCTTACATTTAGAATTAGGGTTAGCAAATAATAACTTAGTGTAGGAAGAACAGATTTCACCACACATTATTATTTTGCTCTTGAGAAAAACAGCAGATAAGCTGCATCCGCCAAGACATAGGATATTTCGTTGGGATCTTCACGTTCCAGTAAAAGTTATAAAAAATGTGGGATCAAATTTGTGATGATACATGGGGATTGAGTCAGAGAGAGAGTTGGTGTGGCACTCAACACCAAACCAACCACACCAAGCAAGAATACCATCACATTGCTAACTGGCAACCACTCAATTCTCATTCTCACGAAAATGCTACCGACCGAAATAAACTGGACTCAACCACCAAATGACCAGTCAACGAAAAGACAACAGAACGTAGCTCGACTAACAATTATCTTTCTGCAACATTAGTTACGCTTTCGTTTCAAGAGATTGCAATCCCGACCAAATGCGATGGGTTACTCGAGACTTACAGAGTATTTCATAATCCATCCTCAATCTCACATTGTCACGATTCACGAACATAAAAATATTCTGTACTGCCACAAAAAAATTATCAACATTAAAAATAATAGCAATGTATAGGCAGTGAGATATTTCCAATCCAAGACAAAATTTTAGGGCACCCTGATCTTCAATCACAATCATATAAATATGTACTATGCTCTTGAATAAAGAAGGTCAATTTAGCTTTTATCAGTTTTACCGCTCCATTCACTATTCACTACAGACAAGATGTTACAGAAAATTTATGAAAATACCGTAATTTATTTACCGAATACATTGATCTGGAATCAATTATATCATTGAGATTTTTGCAAGTACGCTGTACAATAACCGCTATATAGCGTGTATGTATTAGGATTGTAAATAGACACCTTGTACAAATGTGTATTAAAGTGCCATAAAGTTTATAGAATCTAATTTTTATATCTGTCCACGGTTTGCTTCGGTGATTGTGAGTTGGTCAGTCAGAGAAAAATGTGACAAGCCAAAATTCTTGTGCGCTTACAAAAGTACTTATCTCTGATATCTAGGTCTGTCTACGTGTGACATACAAGCAAATGCGAGCAAAAATAGTTATGGGATATTCTTTTAATGCATTTCTCTTATTTATCGTTCGGGATGAGAGATTCTTTCGGCACATTAAACAAATTCTACATATAGTCTTCTGTTTTGGTGAACCGCATGCTTATGTAAATGTCAAATCCAGTTCATAATGAACAATGAATACATGTATGGAAAACTTTTCAACATTACATTTACATTGTGCAACCTCTATCGAAGTATTTTAGCTTTCTGAATATAAATAAATGTATACTTAAGGAAGTGTGGGGACTTTGAGCGGATTTGATTCCGGGAGATCGGCTGAACGTACAGCAATAGGGGTTTCATTTTAAATTCTACAAAGATTTTTAAGATGAGCATGAAAGCTCGATTTTTGACTTTTTTTTTGAAAATTTCGAAAATTGAGTTTGAAGATTTTGATTTTGAGTAAGGAAATACGTGTAAGAATTTTTTTTTCGTTCAAAAAAGGGACCTTTATGATCGTCATCACATTCTTTCCTCTTTTTTAAGGTAATTTTCTTAATTGTAATGTGCGATTAAATTGTCAATTGCAATTAAACTTAACTGTATTAACTCTCCATCTCAAAAATACTACAGGTATAAATAGTATTCCTTGATTTCTTTGTAAAGCAAAGCAAAAGCAACGCTATTAAACTGATGCCCCTAAAATTGTATGATGCCAAGAAGCAGAGAGGGTTGAAAAGAAATAACGGACTGCAATAACTTCTTTCGAGAAAGTACGATATCATTACGTATGTATGTGACGTAATTGTAAGTAAGCTGGGTGAGTGAGATTTAGAGATAAACTGAAGTAGCGCTATAGTAGGTTAGTACATGCATTCATATCCTCTTCTTGGTGTATTCCTTGTATTGAGTTACTTAAATATGTACATACATGTGTAAGGGTACCACATGAAAATAATATTATTTACTATATCAGTGGAAAATTTGAAGACAGACAAAGACAAGTTATTTGATGATTACAATAGTGACGAACGTGACTGACATGATGATTGTTATTTTGCGACAGACCTTCATTTGTTAATTCAAAATGGGAGCTGTAAATATAGCCTTTGCCTTATTGCCATTTATTTTTGGATGTATTTCAGTTGCATTGGTAGGTAGCTACTTACATAGATGTAAAATTCAGGTAGATATTATTGTATGGATCTATATTGCCGTTGTTGGAATGGATTGAATTGCAATCTCTCTTCCCTTCCCTAATCCCTTGGCTCTTCTTGTGGAAGAGTGCCTAAATAGTACCTTGTGTAGAAACACGTATATATGAACCTATAGCACTCAGTGACTCATATCATAGGCAGTGAGTGATACAATGTAGAATGTTGTAGTAGTAAGTGAAGTGAGTGAGTTGAGTACCCCGACATAAAATTGCATAAAGAAAGCAACCAGAAATCCCTTTTCCCCTTTCTGTCTCTTATTACTTGATGTACGTGCCCTCGGATTTTATTGTCTTTCATGAATTGTAATTCGTTTCGAAATGTTACCTATTTTCAAATTCAATGAGGCACAATATCATTATAACGTATCTCTAGTTGAGTCTATGTGATCGAAACAAGCGCAAAGAAAATAACTTTCACAAAGTCCCATAATGATTTCATACGCATAACACTCCAGTACAGGGCATTAGATAAATATATATTTATTTCTTTTGAGGGGGAGATTTTTAGAATCGTTTAACACAATAAAGCATAATGTCCTTGAATTGATAACATTACCATCAAATCATTGTTTTTTCCCATGCATGCGCTTGTACGACAATAAAATACAGAAATTACTTGTAAGGGGTGAATTGAAATATTTTTATAAAAGCTTTTCTTCTTCAACTCTTCTTCTTCAAATGTCAATTTTTTGCGAAAACAAGTACAGATAATACTAATCCGTAAAAATTGTAGAATTGGTTTCTTTTTGCTTAGAAGAATAATCTAAGGTGTGTCTTACTATTAAGATACCCAATTTTACGACAGTTTACGTTGCTGAGTACAGATAAGCTAGCTCTGTGAAAAATAGAGAGACTGTGTGGGTGGTATGTAAGTTAAAACAAGGGATGCATGGCATGACATCAGATGTGGTAAGGTGGCCGCTGAATGAAATTTCAGGAATTCAATTCCACAAAACTGAAACGGGGATCAATCATGCGGTAGTAGCTGAAATAAAAAACGTAGTCCTGTCGTGTAAGGTTGTTTGAGCACACCGAATCAATCCCACCAACCAACGAACCCAACAAAGCAAAGCAACTGTGGATAAAGTAACTTAAAGTAAAGAAAGGCAAGGCTAAGCCTTAAGGCTCTCAAAACAAAATGAAGTTGACAAATCCTAGGTTAGTAAACTGGGCCGGTGACGTCTATTTGTGATTATTGGAGATATTCTTGTGAAAGTAGAATGATGGTGACGAATACCTCGATGATATCATATCGGTCTAACTACTGAACAACTGAACAGAACACGACATTGGTTGAAGAACTAGGGAAATAATCTGTGACAAGCCTCTTACCCATGCTTAGCAGTTGGAACAAGATAACTATAGAAGACAGTTCACTAAAATAAGGAAACTTATAACCACAAAAAGACACATTTGTCTCTGTTTCTCAACACATTTTTTGTAATAAGTATGGAATACTACGTACTGTACTTAAAACATCAGACTGCAGATAGTAGAGAGAACTTTGACATTTCATACATCCTTGGTTCAGACTTCAGACACCATGGGACCTTGGTCTATTTCAGAACAAGGTGGTCCGTGGCGTGGGCGTGGCTAACAGTCTTATTTAATAAAGTATTTACAAAGTTGGCAAACAGCATATCATGATTATTCTGACATTCCTGAACACACAGTGAACCGCAAATATGAATCGAATGGCAGAAAATTTTTAATCAAAAATCTGTATTTTCTTCAAAGATTTGATGTCATATGTCAAATACATTAACGCCCCCAGTGGAACTCAAATACTCAAATATATCAAGTAAAGAAGTAGTATCTAAGTAGAAACGTATATCTTGCATTGCAATGCGTATTTGTTCCATAAAATTAACGCAGGGTACATAGAGAGAATGTTGATAGGAGCATTTCGTTCCACATGAGTTCATCTCCTTGGGTTATTTGTTCCGCAACTTCAACCCGAACCAATTCAACGCTAACCCGATTTATATTTCTCCAGGATTTTATATAATACTATCATATAATGAAGTCGGTCTATGATATCATTATTTGTAACTACCTAATACCTAATGTATATGCTTCGTATTTGTATCTGGTGTCTGGAATCCAGACTCAGGGTTTTTTTTTTGACATATAAAAGAGAATGTTCTAATGATTTCTATTTGCAGTGTATTTATTATGTACAGATACGGTTGTATTTTTTCTTCATTTCACCACGGGGAAAGTTGCTTTGTCTCCATCCCCTCCTGTTTAAGGCTGAAAAGGACTAATCCCCTTTGTGGAAATAAGTAGTATCTAGTGCCAGTAGATTCACAGTTTTCGTGCTAAATTCCATAAACCTGGATGAAATTCCATGGCTGAAAAGTTGGCATGTTATGCTAGTCTGCGAAAACCCGAGACGATTAAGCGTCCGTGATTGAATCCATTTCCCTTGGGTGTCTAATCCGGATATTCTTTGTCCTTGCTAATTGTAAGTAACAAGAATTTCATCGGCCTAGCTGTCAAGTGTCAACATTTGAGTTTCATCCATACAAAGGCGCAATAATGACTGACACGATTACCAATGACAATGACTATCTCCATGTACCCAACTTCTTAAAGTGCGTATGTATTGTGTTGGAATCGAATGCCTAATTCGATGTTTGAGGTCTGAACATGTTCATATTTTGGAAACGTCTTTCACACTATGCTTTCATAAAAATGTTAATTAATGATATACTTATGATGATGTATAGTTGCCAACTATCTTACTTAACAACATTTATGACATTTGAGGAATGTAATGTTCTGATATACTGAAATATTATGAGCTTATTTGAGTACCTAAACCCCTCCAACGTCAATGCAGGATTATTCTGTAGAGGATTATCACAGAAGAGACGGGACACTGCAAGACAATTATGATGTACTAGTGATAGATGATGGGACACTAAATCATAAATGTTAAGTCAATGCATAGTACTTCCATGTTCCACTGGGAATGATTATCAGTTCATTACTGCTTACTGTACTTACATTTGTCCTCCAACTTCCCGACTGGATTAATATTTGTATTATTTGCAGTGAGAATGTAGATAATGAGCTTCAGATAGCTCGTATTGTTATAGTTTCGTAGCAATAATCATACGATGTTCTGTTGCATGCACCGTGAAGATTCTGAGTAGGAATAAGACTGACAGACGATGAGCAAAGAGAGTAGTACATATACAGACTTTAATCTTTTACTTTTGTTGCTTTAGTGTTCAATTCTCTGTTTTATTACTTCACAAGAAGAGCTGGGAGGCTTGAGTAGATTTGGTTATATTTATTACACATCATCCCTTGTTCTTCCACTATTAATAGTATCATCATAATAATTATGCACACATCGATGTCTCCTATATACTTACATATACATATACAAACCACATAATATACATTCATATACTTTACTATACGTTTAACAATGTTACAGCACTTACAGGTATGCATAATACAAGTTAAAAAGGAACAATTACTTTCTTCTTCACTTTCCCTGTCAAATTGAGTTTCATACTTTATCATCAGCAAATAAACAGAGTAATTTACAGTGCACAGCTAAAGAAAATGGAAATGTAATTGTTCCTTACTAAATACATGTGTACATATTTAACATTTATAGCTAATAAAGTTAGATTATACATATACATACAATTTTACTAACTACAAAAACACAACAATTACGTTTCTAGTATTTTCATATTTATTTCCTAAATATCATAAGCACACATTTTATGTCTTAGATACGATACTTTCTCGTACTACTGTCCCGTATTGATTTAATTGTGTGCACTTTCAAATAAGGATGGAAAGTTTTTCTCTTGTGATGGCAGATAGTTGTCCATTTAGTACTCTGAGATTGTACTGAAGTTTAGGGAACATCTGCCTTTATGTAGTGTATGCACATTTAACAGTTTCACAGCTGCTGAGAAGGTGTACTCTCTTTAGTGAGGTTGAAACGCAAGTTGACCGAGTAGGATGATTTAAATAATTGCATGTATCATAATACAAATTCCGTGTGGTAACATCACCAGCATCAATATTCCTTATGTATTCCTCTTCATGGCTTACTTTATTCTTAAATTCCATTTTCTTTCACTCACATACAACAATCAGACGGGGCAGGGAACAGAATCTCCGCCCACTTCGTGTAAATATACGTTGCCTTACTCTCACAATCTAATCAGACTCTCTCCACTCAATCAGTTTAACTCTTTTATCTTCATTCATCATTCCTCCTTGTCCATTCCAATGGCTTCTCAACAGTTCTTTGAACCGTTTCTTTTTCACAATTACTATCTTTATTCTCTACACTTCCCTAATACGCACAATAAACCCTTTGTGGTATTTATATTCTGTCCTCATTCTTACATGCACATGTGCATACATCATTGTGGTAAATAAAGTAGCATACATTATACTATTGTAAATTTTTATCAGTTGTAATACAATTCCAGCGTGTGTCAAGTGTAATCACTCGCAGCAGGGAAGCTCCCTCCTAAAAATCTACAGTAAAGTAAAACTTAACAGTTTTACTTTACTAGAAATTGGCTAGCAATGATTTTTAACTGCCTGCGTTTACTATGCGGAGTGATTTCATTTGACTTAAAAGATCCAGAGACTCCTTAGTTTTCCCTATTAGTCAATGGGATTTTGATTAAGTGGTCAATTTCCGTTAAAGCATTGTCAGTAAATGTTCAGTTTGTTCTTAATTCCATAAACCAATATTCGCACTATGCAAAAATAAATCTGCAAAATAAAAAAGCTATCATATTCTTCGATGTGTTTCACCTGGTGAAGGGGAGGGGAATACAATGTTTGATAAGGTATTTACACTGAAACTGCTGCTGCTATTTACGCACAATTACTTTATTAAATTACTTGAGTCCTCAGAAGTTATGAATAGTTGACGCATTTGTAAAATGGCATAGCCCAGCTAACTGACTGGTCTAGTAAAAAGATTATTAGCAATCTGCCACCATCGTAAAACATTTATACTGTGTTATTTTATAATATCTACCTACACACAACTTCCTTTACTTTAACCTTGATGATGACTATAGGGAGTCTTACAATTAGGGAATATCAGTATTGTATAGAATTAAACCGACCTCAGTCGTAGAACAGTATCCTGCAGCCAAATCTAGCATTTAGGATAGCGACTGCTATTTGCGACTGTCGCGTAGTGGAGTTAAGTAAACTAAACGGAAATTCAGAGGACTGCTCTCACCCATCACATTACACCGCACAAGTTTACAAGTTTTAAAGATTATCTTCACTTTTATGTCGCCAACAGCAGCTCGCCAACTACTTTCTGCAATAAATACGACAAAAGTTAGTTTAACTAAACACAATTGTACTTATGTACACATTACCTTAGCTATTCTGCTAGAAAACACACGTTGGTTGGTCTAACTATCGCAGAGTACACGACGCTGCTGGTGCATGAATGTGCTTGCAATTTATACATTTACTGCGGCAATAGTAGTGTGTACACTATTACAGATAGCTCGTAATTATAATAGCTGCTCAGGGTATTATTATAAGTGATATCTGTATAACATTACGTATTTGTACGAATACTACTAGCTAATACTTACCAAGTTATGTATACTTACAAACTGTAGTCACACTTAGTAAAACAAACCGACTATTTACAAGAACAATTACATACTTACAAATACTAAGATCTTGGAGAGTGACAGACTTTTGTATTTTATGGCTTATTGTGATTGTGAAATTAGAAAAGCGTACTAATGCTAGGCTATACAATATAGTTCTGTACGGAAGTAGTAAGTGGTAGTGTCTACTCAGAATAATACCGGAGCAATTCCATAAAGTCTATATGCAGTACAAGCAAAGTAATATTTGTGGTGAGGAAGATGCGTCTCTAGTGAAAAACTAAGATAGAGATCGAAGAAAGAAGGACAGATATGAAGATCGTAGTAAAATAACGGTTATTGTAGTAATTATAAGAATAAGAGTCAGGGAAGGCGATGGCCATTGCACAACTTTCGGCGGAATTACTCCGGCCGTCTGGATTATACGGGACGACAACCGCGTTGTAATTGTCTCTGCTAGGTTTCGTGTTCGTGTTGGAATGATGAGGCTTCTTTGTAATTCGTCTGTTGTTTGACTCGGGGTAGTCTCGGTGACGTTCCCGTTCGCGAACTCCTCCGCTACCCCCGCTACCACCCCCACCACCACCGAAATTGCCATTAGTATTACTACTACTATGACCACTACTGCGGGAATTGCCACTGGAACTGTGATGATTGCCATTGTGATTTACGTTGTTCGGGTAGTACGGATTGTTGTTGTTGCCATTCGGGGTCTTTGTCCCCACCCCTCGATTGTTATTCTCCCTTTCCCCACCTCGTTCTCGGATCACTTCGTCAGAGTCATACTCCTCGTCATCGTAAATCACTGACTTGCCCGATTTCGGGGGACTCCCGTTTGACGTCGTGTCTTCTGCTACTTGCAAATCTGCCAATTAGTACAATTAACTTTAGCAACACATCGATACATCAGAGGTAAATCTACATTCAGATTGACGATATCTTTGACTTTCAAATCTTGAATGTTAATGCACATTTACCTTGCAAAAGACAATGGAAAAGTGAAAATAAGCAAAAAATAATTTGGCTGTTGTGACAATTTGGTCCAAGGTTAATCGGGGATATTTCCTTTCGCATTAAAGATATTATTTTATCTCCGTCCGTAGTTTCTGTATTTGGAAAGTAGGGAGACACTACTTTGGTTTGTGTCTTCCTGTAGTCGTACAACGACTGGATAACATGGATCGGTGGATGGAATTTAATGCAATGGATTGGAAGAAATTACAAAGATTGGAGACAGAAAAGAGGACCCAAGAACGTGGTTTTCATCGCATAACGATATATAAGTGTATATTAGAAACGGAACTATTATTATGTAATATGAAAGGATATGAGGACTCAGAGCTAAATAGCTAGGTATCTATAGAGCTATAAATATTAGTGTATGGTATTAGGGAATATGCCCTTGTACTACATAACAATAATATGATTATATTACTTAGGAAGTAGAATGTAATACTAAGTACTAGTTATATAGGAGAAGAAAGCAGAAATAGAGAAAGTAATTTGAAAAGGAAAGCTCACCGTGAAGTTTAACGATGCTATCGACGTCTCCTAATGAGTTCTTAGCAATGCAATGATATGAGCCTGCATCCGACCGACGAAATTTCTTGATGATCAGAATCATCTTCACTTCAAACATGGACTTGGCTATCTCTTGAACTTCGTATCGGTCTCCTGTGATTATCATCGCTCCTGCTTGGAACAGAACACAAAACAAGACTCTCAGCATATGGAAATATTCTTTTTATTTTTAGACCACGCTTGCAAGGGAATACGATGATAAACGTTTTACAGCTTGGCATGGCGTAAGTTAAGTGAAATGCTGTCACTCTCATTCATGGTTTATGTGCTTACCGTAAAATAATGAGTCACAAAGGACAATTTCCTCTCTAAACACCCAGAGGTTCAATTTACAATCACAAATGGACAATTTCATATGCAAACTGGAGATATAAATGCATAAGTGTACGCAGTAAATCATTTCTATATTCCTAGGTAGATATGTTCAATCAAACTCGGCAGTGAAAAAGCGGTCTTTGCAATTTTAATGCATTTTAAAACATTCCCAATGTCATTGCCAAAACAATGTAGGCATGCACGTTGACTTCCTTCCTGCTGTCTCTCCATTTATTTTAAGTGGGTACAACACTCACTGGTGTATTCACCGGATTAAACGACCTTACAATAACATCTTATGAAGTTGGCCATAATCATTTTTATTTTGCAGCCTATAAACTTGGTTGTTAAAGTTTCACTCGGAATAGTTCTCTGTAAAGTCTGGTCAGGGAAAAGTTGCACTTGTTAACAAAGCTAACGGGGTGGAGAGAAAGCGGAGAGTGTGTAGCTGGAATTGATTTCGTAACGTAATAAGTGTACAATAGAATAGAATTGTAGAGTTGTCATTGTCAGTGCACAAGATGCAATGCTGTGTGTCTCGTCTTATTACTACTCTTAGCAAAGAGCCCGGCGTAACATAAAATAACATCAACTGACGATGAGTGAACTGAAAGGCATTGCAATGTTGTAATGCAACAATGGGAGTCTATCTGAATGTACTACTACCACTATAGTGGACAAGTATAAGTAAAAGTATGTAAGTGTGTATGTGAAAGTCAAGTCGGCTCAGCATTCAACAAAAACTATACATGTTATTTCTTTTGCCTTCATCGTTCGTGTTCAAAAGGCGAAAAATATTTCTGTGCTCTCTCTCGACATGTCGTCTCCCGTCAGCAAAGCTCATAATTCATCTTTGCTTCCCTTCTCTCTTTTTCATTCTTACTCCGTTATGTTATGGTATGTCATCTATGTATGTGTCTGTACTTTACGCGAAAACTTATGTTGCGACTCAATTCTACGTCCACCATATTAAAGAAGAGATGATGTAGCCGAGGGAAGCCAGAAGGGATGAGAAGACAGTCAGACGCCCGCTTTCTCTTGTCGCCGCGTTAAAAACAACGGGAGAAAGCATTGCAGATAATTTTATTTTATTTCATTGCCAAATTTAATGTGGGCACACTCGGCAGCATTATATGCACTGAAATACTAAATAAGTGCCCTATTGTTCTTTCCGGGAATCAAGCGGTTCCTCTTTTGCACGGGGTCAGCTAGTCCTGGCTATCTTTCCCTCCTTTCACTTCACTTGCACAATGTCCTCTCCCTCCTCCCTAATAATACCACTAATAGTCTTTTTCTTCACTTTATTACGTGTCATTTACTCCTTGTCTTATTTATCTGCTACTTTCTCCGTCTCAGCAAAAAATCCCGCATTCTTTCTACTGGATTGGTTCATTTACTTTAGCTTCGTTGCTCCCGCAGTCAGTCCCTCACTCTAATGTCTCTGTAGTATATTATGACTCCTATTCTCTTAATTGTACTTTCTCTTTCTTAGCTTTCTCCTTTCTTGTTTTGCATTTCAATAGAGCTACTTATTTTCTCTAATTAATCATACACTCAAATACAAATCTCAAAAGCCTGTTGATATGCAAATGTGATACTCAACTGAGTCATAGCTAATTTTTTGCAATTATGGACAAAAAGATTACTTTATTACTTTTACTGCGCTCTTTAATTTATGCATGCTTTCTCTTTGTTACTTGATGATTACTGACTACTGACTGCATGCTGAGGAAGTATAATTGTCATTAAATTGCTACGGGATCAGAAAATATAAAATATTTCACATACCCGCATCCTTAATCCAGAAGTGTATAGAACGGGGAAATGCTAAACAAACACAGATTTTATATTACATATTTAAACTATTTATTAATTAATTAGACTACAGTTAGTACTAATTGAAACCGAAAAATGGAATTATCTTATAAATACCTTCAACGTTGCATTCCAGTGTTACATCCGTGTTTACAGGAGCACCCACTAATTGGTTAGGGACGTGAATAACAGGATGAACTGAAAAATGTAAAAATTAAGTCAAATATATAAGCATCGTTTATTGTACAGCTCTTTGATTTCTATGCAAGTGAGCAACATTACAACAAACGAATGCGAATGCCACTTCTATTCTCTTTGAATGTTTTATCCTCAATATTTTATGCGTATAAACGGTTGGACTTTCGGATACATAATATCCCACCTTTCTATATAACAACATCACTTTAATAATGTTGATTATATAAATAATGTTTAGTTATGTGTAATATAGTTTCTTTTAATAGGTCACGATACACGAAAATAATGTAAAAATAATCAACATAAAACCTTTTCTCATTCAATCTCGTTAAAACACAAGAGAAAGTTATTTTGTGGTGACTACAGATTTATGTTTTGCATTACTTTCTCTTCACTTTCACCCTACAGGTAATATTAATGTAGCAGCTTACGTTCTTTTCTATCCTATGATAATAAACAAACAGCAGCTTTGTTGTCCTCTGGCAAAGCTTAAGAAACATTTCCAGACGGTATTTAAGAAAACGATTTTAAGACAAACTGACAGACTTACTATCCTGGATGTTTTCATTTACCTAATATTATGCAAGTGACTACGCATACCACGTATCTATCCAGCCCAACTACATATTCGACTATATTGTTGACTCTAATAAGTGATTGTTTGCTGTTCAGCAACCTGAAATCTTTGCTTAAGGGCAAACAATGAAACTTCGCTACGTAATATAAAAAGCGAGTTCAAATTAGTTTGCACTTCCATTGCAACTTAAAAGGTTTAACATTTGTCAATGGCTACGCAGCTATTTTGGTTACTCACAAGCATTATAGCAATGCATAGCTTTTGTGTATATTATTTTAAGGATAAAGACATGATGAGAAATGTTTTTGAGGCACCCTGCACTGCGTATTGGGTTGGATTGATTACTTTCTCGTTTTCAAATCTGAACTGGTTGACAACAAGAATGTAAGTACATTAAGTAAAGTCGTTTGCATGTAACTAGGCTGGTAAGATGAAGGCGTCATGAGCTCGTTACGATAAATAAGCGTAAAGCTCATTGTGATTTTCCAATCCATTTGTTAATACGGCGAATAACTTGGAATTTCTTTAGGTAGATCCAGACATGGGCTTTCCCTTCTCTTGAAACATATGTTCAAACTCAAACATGTTAGGAACACAGGGGTTTTTACATGAAAATAAGTTTACGCTCTGTAAAATGCATTCAGTAAGTAAACAGACAAACCAGTTTGCCATTTACAATTCATGCGAAATTTAGAGTCAGCTTGGGTTAAGCCAGATTCTTAGTGGAGAGGGAGAGGAGTTGAGATGTGCAAAACAAACTGTCTGCTCTTTACTTTATGGAGGTAGTGTGCATTTGTGTATTCTAACTAAATGTTAATGCATTGTGTTACATTGGCATGCTGCCATGCCACACCAAACTTCCCTTCCTGTCTTTAAGTGACGTTATATTACTTAGGAAAGCTGAGATTTGCATTCGCACAAACAAAACAAAGAAAAGGAAGCGAGTGGAGAGGACAGCATCATGCAGAACGTCTAATAAAAAATTAGCAAGATTTAACTAAACAGAAAGCTCCACGAACAAATAGAAGAGGATTTGTTTAGAGATCAACCCAGTCGTGATTCAGCAATATATTAACAAACACAATTACAACAAAACACAACTTTTTTCTACATTACATTTGGTTTGAACGCTTGGAGACAATTATTAGGTATTCAAAACCGAGACAACCTCTATTACTATTTACATGTAACCATACTTCGTTTATCCTAAGGATGATAACTAAGAAAATATTATAAATCAAACGTTTTTTATACTATAAAGATTTCTGTTTGCAAATATTAGGATTTGAATGACATAACTGGGTGTGGCACACCCAGTTTTGATTGGATTTTGAAAGTTGGTTTAGGTCTTTGGAAGTGCAGATATTTGGTTAATGAAAAAATTGATCGTTCCAACCTCTACTTTGTGTATAGGTGGAAATTTTGTGTAGAGCCGGAGCAGATTTGCACTGTTGGTCTAGTACTGAGGAAGTAGTCCACTTTCATATAGATATAATATGACGAAGACGAACATCCCAAAACATGAATATTTATTTTTCACAAAAACCTTCCACCCATGCATATTACATTACTTACACTGGGAACTCAAAGTAAAATGTAAGTGCCTATAGCAGAGTGAACACAAAGCATATGTAATGCAGTTGGTACAGTAAACTAAAGTTGATAGAGTTGTGCCTTATTATATCTGTGCATGTAAGATACGCAGGAACAGATTCGGTATCTGTATTCTATTATCTCATGACTTGGTTCGCTACTCACTTTGAATTGAGGCGACTTGAATTATTCAAGAAACACTTGCAACAATAACAACATAACGGCCCATCTTAAGTTTCCAGTTAAATTGCCATGACTGAATGAATTAACTTTGTCAGTCGAATATTTTACAGAACTCAACATGGTCCAGTCCAGAGGAGTGCCAAAATGAAAGCTCCACAATCCTCTTCATGCATACAATAAATCATAAATAACCCACTCCATTTTTTATGATGCAATGCAGTCTGTCATGCCTGCTTAGTATATCTGCCGTAACTCTTGCGAATTCTAACCTGCAATTTTTGAAAATAATAATTACAACAGTCGAATAAAAGTTCCTCTCACTGAAGTCGAGTTAAGTAAATAACGTCTTAAAGGTAATTACGAGGGATTCTTGAGAATTCACTCTTTACTCAGGACAGAAGCACTAATTACCTACGCATGTTAACGGCAAGTTGTGCAAGACAAAATCTGAAGCCATGCTGAAATATTGTACATAACAAATTGCGTAGGTAGCTAATAGTATCAATGTATCTTTTATGTAAATAGTAAGATGGTGCAAGGAAGGGCAAACAAACATTGCCGTCTTCAGTATAAGCAGTATGACTATATGTAGTGGATTATATATTTATGTGTAGTAGTAATGCAACACATTTATATAAGTTAGCTTAGCAGAAGCGGAAGAAAGTAATTTCGAGGAAAATGCGATTTAACGAGTCATTTCGCCATTTACCTCCCTCCTGTCTCTTCTGTCCTGTTTTCTAGTGTCTTTCTCCATGTCTACTTGTACACAAACCTTTTCCTCGACATCCTCTAAAGCAAAAGCTCAACCAAACTGAAGTGAATTGCATCACAAGTAAGTTGACTTTCTTGTCTTTCGAATCATTTAATCCGCTCCCTAACCATTTCATCTTATTCCGTATTAACTCGCCTTCCTCTTCGCCCACCCCACATCATTCCTTCATTTATTTTATACTTATCATAACATTCTAAGAGCAATGACTCTATCCTGACAAACACTAAACCCACTATACCCCTAACAACTCTGCGATATCATTCTAATATTGAATTGGCTACTTATCTACACACTTTTCTTAAATTAGCCATTCTACTATGTGGATATTGCACATTCTTAAAGTACTAAATATAAGCAGTGCATTTAATCTTTATCGGTCTCCTAAAATGCATTTTCTGAGACAACTATGTGACATTTTTGCATATATTCATGCATAAATGCACTTCCATAAACATTAGCAGCTTAGTTTTAGGCAGCTAAATAGTTATTTGCACTTGAATTTTTCTATGCATTATGCTATGCATTTGGCTATGCATGCATGAGAAGGAATCTAGAATTACGAGTAGCATCAGGTTATTATTACAGTGCAGTTAGTATTTAAGTTCCGACTGCATTCAACTTAATTCTGTGTACGTGCATCGAGGTTTTGAAAAAAGCAGAGACGATTTCCATACTGATTACTGCATTACTCCTAGCTATCCATACGACGATTGCAGCTTGCACTTTAATGGCACATTTGCTGCAGAAATCAAAGCGGCTTGATTTTTAGTTGGAAAATGAGCTGAGCATCCCCATTTTTTCAACCCCTTTCCTCTTATTTTAGATTGTTCCCCGTTGACTACATCTGAAAAGACTGATTGCCTCTCTTTAATGTAATGTAATCAAACAATACCAAAGGCTAATGTTATGTGTTCAGAGTTGGTAAGGTTAAGGGGTTGGATTTTCTACTTGAATAACTTTTCCAACATTAGCTCATTTTATATGAAGGCATGAGACGGGGGGAAATCTGTCAAAATATCCCATTTGACGATTCCACATAAAAATTGCCATTCTAATATCAATGCACATTCTGTTTTGGGATTTCCTATTTATAGAACTGAAGTTGTGTAGGTATTTCCAGGGTTTGCCAGGATAGTACAAGTATCATTATCATTATCAAAACTGTGATGCGATGGGATGTTGTTCATTCCTCCGAGTTGTATTGAATAGAGACATTTCCATTTCCACTCGCACTTTCTCCACTTCCATGCGATTTGCTTCTACTCTCCAGCTTAGAGAAATGTCATGTGTAAGCAACGTCACTGAAGTTTGGCTAAGTCAAGGGGAATATGTTGAAACTAGTTTTAAGTAGTAATAGACGAGAAATGGTTGGGCTTCCCGTCCACATCCCATTGGATTGCATCGCATCTCTTTATCTCAACTGAGGATCGGAATGACATGAAATGAAGTGAAATGCATATCCAAATTACCTCGAGTATAAAAATTGAATATATTTCACATTTATGGAGAGTCCCATCATCATCCCTCCGATCCAATGCGTTCCCACAATTCATTCCCGACCCGAAATAACTTTCACAAGAAGGCAGAGGGAGCCGAAACTAATAGTCATAATAGCATTTTATACCCCAAAAATGCACGCATTTATCGGCAGCTTTACAAAGATAGTTACCTACTTATCCTCATCACTCTATCGATTGACGTTCTGTTTGTTGCTAATGTCTTTTTTGATAAATGAGTCAATTGAACCTTTATACATCTATTTACATCAAAATATTCTTCTATACACACACCACACATTTCCAATGCACTTTCCTACAGCGCTTTTTGGCATGGAAGTATTATATAACAACCATTCAGGTAAATTATACGTACGAATTAAACACGATGTACTACGTAATGTAAGATATCTAGGTAATAATTTTTCGAGATGAAAAATAGTTCTGTAATAAGTGCATTAAATTTTGAAGTATGAATGAAGACTTACAATGTACAGAGACCATAATACGCTTGCTAATGGAAGGGGGCACTCCATTGGAAGCGATGCAAAGGTAAGCACCCATGTCGGCTCGGGAAATCTTCTGCAGTCTCAAAACATTTCCCTCGAAAACGGTAACTGAAATGTAGAAAAATACAAAATATTAAACATTTAATGTTCCTTATAATTATTTAGCAATTTTTGGTTACCTACTGCCGAATACAATAGCTCATTATGTAGCGATTTCTTTTATTATCCAAGTATTATTAGACATACGTTGCTGCATATGGAAAAAACTTTTACTTCAGGAAAGGTTAGCTTTTGCAGATGGGATTCTAGGATTGTAGTCGCAGTACTTCCTTACAGTTTTAAATGTAAACACTTACTATGATTCTAAATATCTACAAAGATAGAGTATTAAATGGCAATTTGTAAAATTCGGTCAACGTGCTCAAAAGAGAGATGAGAGCTGTAGGGTAAGCTCTGTCTGATGTTACATACGTAAATAAAACAAGTCGTATGCTGTTCACACAGGAAGTAATAATGCGACTACTTTATGTAACTCTAGGTAAGCTCTTTGTTTGCTTCTTCGCTTTAGTTACAGATGAGTGTATGTATGGGTGGGCTGGTTTGCTTATGCAGTAATACGACAATGTGAGTCTAAAAATGCCTTTTCAATTCCAATTGTAGGCTTTAGCAGGAAGAGATTGGGTTGAGAGAGCAGAGTTAGTGAGGGGATCGACGTTTCTGGAATATGTTTGCATAGTCGAGGAATATTGGCTGTGTGAACTTTATTACATTACATTAAAGTAGGGAGAGGGAAGATGTGCACAAAACAGACTGGGATGTGACTATTCGGAATCAGGTACACACAATTTGGGAGACTTGAGATTGTCTTTGAGGACTAGGATATTATGCATGCATTAGAGATATACGAGTCGGGTAGTGCACAAAGATGTGATCTGAGTGAGTCGACTGACATGATGATGATGTGTACCTAAGTACATAATAATGGCTGGCTTAGACTAGTAATATTGTCCCGTCTTAACTCCCATTCTACCTTGGTGCAGGCATCGCTCCAGTTCCTTCCACTCACTACAATACATTAGATTGTTTCATCGGTGTGACCATAATGACATTCAGTTTCCAAGTATGTCAGTCAGTGCTCAATTGTGCACACAATGAACGTGGAAGATACACATTGACAGATTGGAATACTGTAGGTAGGCAATAAGGCATATGTATTTGAGAGTTGGGATGAGATGTGTGTGGAAGAGCAAATCGGGAGAAACAAGGGAGGCTGGTTGAGGAGGAAGGTATTCGGGAGAAGAGGAAGGAAGGATGAAGGAAAGACACGGGAAAGGCAGGGCAAGAGTCTCAGGATTACTCTTTGATCTCACCTAAGCTGTCACGAAAAGCAAACAAGTCGCACTGGATTGTGGCCTGTGGCGCATTGATTACCTGCTCAGCTCACGACACTCGAATCACACTCACCCACCCGACACTTACACTCTGTATTTTATGACAAACAAAACGACGGAAGGCATATCATAATCATCCCCAAACAAACAATCCCACCTTACATAAATACACCCAAAATCTATTATTTTTACATGCAATTCTACCATATGACCATAATCCTAGTTGGCTCCTACAAATAGCTTAATAATCTCTGTATATAAATACACACAGTGCACTCTTGAACCTTTAAACACTGACTAGAAAGTATTTATTGTAACTACGCTATGGAATTTTGAAGCTAAACAGTGAAACATATAAAGCTAAAATTACATAACCTCTGTAGCTTATTTTGATATTGTTAGATGACGAGATGCTTGAGCTTCTAACTGCATACCAAAGAGTGTCGGTGAGTGAAAGTCAAGGAGAAAGTAACGAAAGGATAACGAATGCAAGGTAAATTTCTTAATAAATAATTTGAGAGGTTTTCTGGTTTGCGCGTAAGGGAAAATTAGCTCTAGTTCAGGTTGGGCCACATTCATGGTTTTATAACTCTCAAATTTTACGAGCACTTGTATTCAACTTAGAACAGTCCCCTACGTCTTGAATAAAAAACTTTACTTTTACCCTATCATTATGTTTCGATCTGTCGAGCGCCTCAAATTTTCATTTAGGTTAACCAATTATAGTCGCCAGGAACTCTATATAATGAGTAAAATGAGTATGTAGGAAGAAGAGAGCATAATCTTTTCGAGAAATAGGGATGTGACGAAAAATCGAAATGAGATACGGATGAATTATTCGTTTTCTGTCAACGAATCAGGCTGCTTTGTATTCCGTTGCGTTGGTTAGTGAAATGACCCCATTTTTATTGGCTTATGTTCAAATGAAAATAAATTCCAGTAGTAAATACATAAATTACTGCATCTGGCTTTAACTCGGTTGAAGATTAGACATCAGAGCCCAGTACAGCCTGCTCTGATTTCGTTTCATCAATTTGGCTCATTAGGTCTCTCTGAATTCTGCTTTCCTTTCCTACTGCCCTGGATTTGATTTATCGAGACTTCTGCTCTCCCTGCATTATTATTTCGTACTTATGTGGATACATATAATATCTATTCTTTGTTTCATATGAGTATAACACAAAAAGTTGCTCTTTTCTCTCATTAAAATTGAGGTCGTATCTAAGCATCTTCACGGTAGTTTAAATCAGTTGCTACAGCCTAATTTTGTATTTTACTTTATGCTCTGCCCTCTCTTTTTCTCTCAGTCCTAACCAGCTCATGCCATTTGTAAATGAACTAATATCTGCAGAACGGTTTGGTGTGGCTTAACTTAATTTGCAGACAACACCGGTAACAGTAACAACTTACCAGCTGAGAATTTAATTACCCATGGTATTTTACAAATGGTCATACACAATGCAAAAAAGCATTATCATCTCAAATACCACTAACATACTAAGTAGCTGTGATTTCCATATCTCATATAAACAATGCAAAAAATTTTAATTTGGAAAAGTTAAACAAAGAATCTTCCCTTATGTTTGAAAACGAAGGGTTTGTATTAAGTTAGTCCTGAATCTTATGATTACTCTACTAGTTGCTGGTTATGGTTTGTTTTATACATCTAAGTTATTTAAATTATTTATACACAATGAGCACGTTTGGTTGGAAGAGAAAACAAGTTAGTCAGTATGGACTGTGGAGATTATCGTAGGAAATGTACTTGACTTAGTAATGCTATTATCTGCTAACAAATCAAGTAGTAAAATGGATTAGTACGTAATATGTAGTTATACATGTAGACATATACGCTCCGTTTTGAAGGAATATCCAAGACTGACACTGACAGTCATAGTCATAATTAATATTTAGTGATTATGAAATGAAGCTATAGCTATGTATAATATAGGCATTTAGGGATTGCATAAGTAAAATTGCAGGAAGTTTGTTCACAATTCTACATTCACTGCAGAGTTACTAATGTGCATACCTTCAGAACTGCGAAGACTGTCATGAGTTGATGTACGCACTGACTGACTGAGATAGAAACGGGGTGAAAACCCTAAGTAGGATTTTCTACGCTTTGCTACGCTCGGCTAGGTAGACTCCTAGACTCGATGCAATTCAGCCGAACAGACTTTATCTTAATATAAAAATTCTTAGGATTTCGCTTAACTTCCAAGAGATATGAACTAGGCAGAGAAAGAAAGAGCAGTTGCTTGATTTGACTTTTTCCCTTTCATAAAACATAGTCTTCATTTGTAGCATAGCTCAGCAGCCAGGATCACTGCTGTAGTGCATAATGTAGTGTACTACATTCACATGGAGGAGAAAGTCACATTCACTGCCACGTTCACACTCTTGTGCTTTCTCTTTATAGAAAGTGAAGTACCTACTGTAGTAAGTAAAGGTATCCAGCCACGAGTTACTACTGTAGTAAGTAGTGAATAGTAAATATACTACGTTTACGTTATGTAGGAACACGTCTGGCAAAATGCTCATAAATTTCCATGATTTTTCTATTCGCTCCTGAAGGAGTTCTACACTCTAGTTTTTAGAAACATACGGCAGGACAGCATAGAAAACAAACGTAATAACCTATAGAGACACTTATTCAATGCAACCTTGGCTCAAAATAGCTAATCTTATACCCATTCAATATCTGCACAAACCAACCTATGCAATTTGTAGAGAAAATGTGTTTGACTTCGTATGACTTCTATCTGTATATGCTTTTGTGTACACAATAACAGCATAATAACATAAACAAAGGTACTAGTATATAACGAGTATATTAATAGAGAGATTAGATCAAGAATAATTTTGAAAGGGGCAGGTTAAACAACTGCAACGCAAATATTATGCAGAATTCCTCAGCTACAGATAGCGATTGCATGCCTATGACAGTATCAGTAAAAATGCTATATGTACCATATCTATGTATAGATAAACAAGAATGTAAATACATTCGAGTCGTGGCCTATAGTTATATAGTCTGTACACAAGTAAAGAAAACATGATTTGATATGAAGTATGAGTATACTGACTTATTTTCGAAAGAATTGAGGAGTAGTGAGTGAGTGAACTGAAGTCGTACGAACCCCTAAGAACTGACTAGATGCATCTTCGACAGCCATCGACTGAAAACTATGCAGAGAGTGGAGATCCAGCGAAACGGACCGAAGTTTTCATTAGAGTGTAAGCCCTCATCCGGCTGGGCCAGTCACTCACTGACTGAAGCAACACACACACCACATTCACATAAGCCAAGGAAATTTGTTCCTTACATATTCCATCCTTTACTTACTTATCTCCATGCATCTACAGATATATGCATCCTATGCTATTTACCCGACACAACTCTACGTAGTCATATTCTTTTCGGCCTTTCCTTTTTTCCTCCCGCTCTCTTTTCCTCAAATTCATTGAAAATCGATCTCCAAATTGAATTTTTATGTGCAAGACTCAACCTACATAACGTACTTTCCCTCAGCTAACCTAACGTGTTCGAATTTCCCCTTGCGCTCCTTTCTCTTTCAACACTATTGTTCCTCATAGACTAAACTACCAGCTTTCACTTAATATCAACCACATCCACTAGTACAGATAGCAGCATCTCCTCAATGCAAAATATTGCATTCTACAGCTACCACCCTGCCGATCCAACACAGGAAGGACACGAATCTATCTTATTAATACAATCATATGGTCAGAATATATCGTACATGCATGCATAACAATTCCACATTCGGAATATAGAATGAGGTAGCATATACAAAAAATACTTCCATAACGATATACTGCTTTCCCATTGCGTTATCTATGCTGCATATACCAATGGTTGCGATGCTCCCAAACATAAGCAAATACCACTTTATTTTATTTATTACTATTGTGCGTTATGTCGACTGTCTCCTCATATTACATCCACACCTCCACACAACGATCATTCTTACCTCTTTTCTCTTTGCTGTATGAGACACAAAGAATGATGTTCCTTAGGGTCTAATACATTCACTACTCTAATAATAATTGAATGCATTTGTGCCCGTATTAAAATTAGCTTTTCTTGAGAAACCTTGTAGCATGTATTAAATAGCGATTGGATATGAATATAATGATAATGCTAATGCATGGAGAAAGTTATTTTAATCTTTTGATGAGGATCTTTTCTCAGTTTTTACTTTGATTCTAGTAGACGAGAAGGGCGAAGAAAGTTACTTGTCTCAAGAATGCGATCACGTAATGATTATTATGATAAGAGAATCCACGGTTCCGTAATCCAGTGCGGTAATTTGTTTGATGTTCATCGGTAGGTAGTACATATACATACATAACGAAACAACCACCGATCCGGCGGGGTTGAATGTACGAGTAAGTTTACTTAAGCGTCAAGTTGTAACGACCTAGGCCTTCACGATTTGTGTTTACAAATGGAGATGATAGTAGCATGGGAAGGACAGAAGTAGATAGAGCTAGATGCACAAAGGTCGTCCCCCAATAATGGACATAAGGTTGGGTTAGGTAAGCTAATATTTCGTAACCTTAGGTTAGGTAACTTACGCTGTGTTTTGATTCCACTGGGACTCTTGAGTGTAATATTCTGGCCGCTCTCACGCCTCCAGTTGATCGAGGGGACGGGATGACCGCGAGCATTGCAAGTTAATTTCACCGTACTACCCTCAGGAGCCATCAGATCTCCTGAAGTTTCCTCAGGGATAAAGTCAGGCGGGATTACCACTTCAAGGTACGCTATCTGCAAAACAATCATTCAAATAAAAACCTCTCTAAAATACACTCAACGTCTGCACATTCCCCTCTCTTCATTTAATTTACCTTTCTATGGCTCAGGAAAGCAAGAATAATTTGTGCATAAAAATCCAGCCTTTATTATGCAATACCCTTTAGCATTTAATGAATTGCGTTTACTCAAGTATGTAATCAATCTAAGTGTATAGTGTTTGAATGTATACACATAGGTGAGTCGATATTTTTTAAGAAAAAGAATATTTACCCGACTTATCATGGGATCAGTGTTAATCTGACACATGTAGGATCCCCGATCCTCTTCCTTGACTCCCTTGATGGTGAGATGCCACAAGGTGTGGTCCGAGTGTGACACTTGCACACGAGGGTTGTGGGTGATGACGTGAGTGTGGATTGCTTGAATGGCCTTCGAATCTGCTCGCACCCAGCCAACCTATCCAAAAATTAACGAGTATGTCAAACAAGGCTTTAGTCCTGTCCTAAAACTAATACATGCCTCCAAATGCCATCATAATAACTTACCACACTATACCACTATAAGGTACCTGCTACAATTATTTATGTACACACATTATAGATGAATACGGAGGTAGTGTGTCATTTCAAGTATCTATATAGCTGTCTATATAGGTATCGCCAGTATTTTAGAGAGGCATGGAAGATAATGGTACTTTCTCCTATTGACAAGTATTTAGGAGATAGTGAAAGCAGTAGAGAGATGTCTTTGTCTAAGCTGGATAGCGGTGGGAGGCCGAGTCCACAGGACAGGATTAGCATTAGTACCTACATAGTATTGGTACCTGACACTGACATCCAAATCGTCAGTCGTCACGTCAGGAGGGAAAGGAGCAGCCATCAGATCAAATGACATTCTTTGAGCTTTAACTTTAACCTGGAGAAAATTAGAGTTCATAGGAATGGAGTGAGATGAGCTGAGTATTGTCTATCACTCAAGTCTACTTCCGCCTGTCCTCACTCTCTGTGTCCTGTAAGTAAGTATCCACTCGGTACATAAGTCGAGGAGAGCCACTTATAATCGGTATAGACAGGGAATGGAATTAGCGACAGGCAGAATGAATTCGGCTTTGCTCTCTTGTCCTCTCTCACGTCAAATCCCTTAAGCCTGCTCCTCACTGAACTCTGATCCATTTCTCTCCCTCCTGCTCAGATATTTCACTTTATCTATCTCCTAAGACAATCACTCACCCTCTCTAATTTCTCTATTTACCTTTCCCCCCTGAGTTGCCCATCACATGCAAGAGACACTTCCCTTTTGTCCGCCAACTCCTCACCGCCGCCGTTTCCTCCTCCCGCGCGACTTTATCCGCCTACATAGTACTTACCCACTTTATAAATTATTCCGTTTCTACTCACGTTCCAAACATTGAACACACACTTTACACACATCCACAGAACTAAATCAATTTCAAAAATATTTTCAATATGAGCACTGCATACGGCATCCACTCACAGTGTCAGATCGGAGCAGTGCAGTGCTATACTACACAGAGACAATGAAGGCATCACGTTTCCACCTATTTACCTACCTAAATAATATATTCCGAATATGTAACTGTGAAGCTACATTGCATTCATGCATCCATTCCTCTAATGACCTACCTCCTAAATCAAAAATTAATCATTCTGCTTTAAAAATGCAGAGAAATTAA
Source organism: Tomocerus maximus (assembly GCA_019776445.1). NCBI lineage: Eukaryota > Metazoa > Arthropoda > Collembola > Entomobryomorpha > Tomoceridae > Tomocerus > Tomocerus maximus. The sequence goes on from JABASH010000560.1 coordinate 34,531, forward strand.
TGATTTATCTTCTGTTATTACAATGGGAACTAATAAGTATGGGCTTTGTGCGGAATAGTTAATTTAGATATAGTAGTTCTTAATGGACTCTGTGATTTATTACAGGGACAAGAAATGCAGGCTGAAACAGAAGAAAGCAGCATTGCATACGTAAAAATGTTTATGAATTGTAGAGATTTGCATAGTAGGTAGTTTATTTTATACAAAACGTTTGCAAGTGGTGTATCCTATTTCATTATAGCATGTCATGTTGTTTACTTTGCATAATACATTGAAATGTTAGTGCAGGCAGAGCAAGATTGAAGATACACGAACATAATAGAATCTAAAGGAAGGGGTGTGGTGTCGGGTAGCAGCCGGCAGAGGATCTTAAGAAAGATGCAAAGCTGCTCAGCCTCGTACCTACATACATATGGCTTGACTCTAGGATATTGGAACTCTGTTTGGATGCTTTCCGTTGCTGACTCTGTACATACTGCATGCATACATATGGTAAAAGTCAGTACATTAGTATTCCACGAGTAGTCCTAGTAAATAAATCATTTCTTTTATGTTGCATGTATGAAAATCTGCTCCTTGTTCTTTCCTACTGCACTCCTATTGAATACATCTTGTTACACTGACTATACCGAGAGGTCCTATCCAGCGTGCAGTGCACTATGCATGCTATGCATATCTAACACGACATACTTATGTAGTCAGTAAAATAACCTAACAAGTAAGGTGGCTACAGATATAAGACGTCGTTGTGTACAACCTGCAAATTGCCATATGGTACCATGCTTTACCAGTTAAGATAAGTAGTGACTTTCTACTACACTGATCTCAATTGATTCCTCTAATGCAAAACTCTGCCTCATACAAGTAGAAAAGGAAGCTAAAGAATTTTATTATCACTATGTAAATATTTGAGCAATCCAAGGTAACTCTAATGTAACCATACGGTTTACAAACTACCTATACTGTACTAAAACAGCCACGTGTGAAGAAACCCAAAATACTAAAATGAAAATCAATGTAATGCAATGTAACACAAACGCTCTCTTTTACGGCGCTTTCTCAATGAGCTTCTTCTTATGGTTATCGGCACCAACAAAACTATTCTACACGGAACAATTGTGTCCAACCCTTTTATTCCTTTTCACCCTTTCACTCCGAGATTATTTGTCACGACTGTTACTTTCTCGCAATGCACTCCTATAGTTGTTTGCAGAACTTTCTACAAAAGGGAGTTAATCGAAAGAGAAAGTCAGCATACGTTGACCATAGCCAAACAACAACCCTCACACGTTGATTTAGAATTCAGAATCAGTCCAGCACTCCCTCATCAGCATAGAAATAGTAGTCGATGTGAACACCCCTTGCACATAAACTAAAGCTGCTCGTACCTATATGCATTTCTATTTCACTACATCAGCTGCAAACTTGTCTATAATTTATTTCAAAAAATGACATTCCAAACAATATTACATAATAGTTTTCATATTAAAATACAATAAATTATCTCCAATTCAGACGAACCTGCTACAATAATGTCATTATCCTAGAAATCAAGAGTAAGGAAGGATTTATGGCCACAAATAGTGACAATAATGCATGTGATTTTCACTGCAATTGCTTAAACGAATCTTTTTCGGTAATGTCTACAGGAAAGTGAATTCGAAAAAATTAGGAACGCGTATCGTTGAATGCATACTTTCCCCAATATCTTGGAAAAGTTTCAAGAATTTGGTAAATATTACATTGCCATATGGAAAACAAAAGACGGAAACAAATTGTCTCGGTATAAATTTATACACATGTTACAATCGACGTTTACAAAACAAGCACCATGAACAGATTTATGTATTTCCAGGAAACTTGAGAGAGGACTACAAATAGCGATCGTGTTTTGTCATGTTATTGCCGTCTATCGTCCTTGTCTTCTTTTGCTACTTTCGCTCTGATGCATACAAATACTTGAGACGACGAACACATTACTGACAACATCAGCGAGGACGTATGATTTCAACTGCAACAAATCCTGACGGTACATTTACAGTTTGTCTTAGTAGGTGTAAAAAATTGTAGACCATCAAATCTTTTTATTTCAATCTCATTTGTAAAAACTATCAGTGCACAGAAATGCAAATTATTTAAAGTAAAATATAAAAGTCAAGTTAGGGAAAGCAGGGTGAAAGTCAAGAGAAAGTTAGGCAAAATGTTTTATACACTACTATTTACATATATACGGTGCTATATAACTTCTTACGATGCATAGACATAACAACGGAAGGTGTATAAGGAAAGGGTAGTTAGGAAAAAGCATGGTTTGAACGCAATGCCACGAAATAGTAAAAGTGGAGTGGAGTGAGACAACAGTTGGCTCGCATGCATTCCCTTTCCTCTAAACGATTCTTCTGGTGGAGCATGAATTGAATTTTAAGTCTGTTCAATATTGCCCACGAGCATTTCCCTATGTTACCTTACATTACGGACTAAGCGTTACGTTTACGTTTGCCGTTACTTTTACCATTTCTTTACAATGGTGCACTATGTAAATAAATGTGTATGCATTACATGGCTAGTACTAGCACCTAGTATGTAGATAAGGTGGGTGGGTTGATTTCAGGAATGTCGGTTCACCTTGCTAAGGTGAGATGGGTTGAAGATAGTAAAGGGCAGAGAGGAACTTGCTTGGGTAATGTAATATACACTATTAAATGTATTCTGAGGTAGTCAACTTGTGTTAGTAGTTGAAAAAACGACACACGATCAAAGATGATAAGCTGGAATAGGAAAGCTATCCACGTAGATACTTTACTCGGTTTGCTTTGGTTTAGTCTCACTCGACTTGATTTCTTTTGGAACAAATCACTTTCTTTCCCTACTTTCTCCGTGTGTGCCTTTCACTTGACTACATTGTGTAATCCAGTCTAGTTCGTTCCGTTTACCCACGGCTCAGGATTTTGAGATGATGAAGAACAAAAACGAAGCTATCAGAGCAACCAAACTGCTTTCATTTCATTCATTCAGCCATTTCTGCCTTTTGTGATTTTGTTGGTAGAAAAACCTCGCCCATTTTTAGCTCGCCCGAGGAAGCGAGCTTATAGAACCGCACAGTCCCTACGCCCGATCGCTCTCGAACATAGTCACGGATTTTGACCAAAATTGGCATTAACATTGCATAGTACAGTGTGCCGATCCCTATTGATTTTGGTGCAAATCGGTTGACTGGTCCCTGAGATACCACGCGCTCTCTTTTCATTATAAGAGTTAAAGTGACGAAATGACATAAAAAAGTCGAATTGGGCTTTTAAGAATCAGGGTTACCAAGTCACGTAACTCACCTTCGACTATCATATTAGATCTTAATTTTTTTTGGTAAATGGAGTTCAGCGTCTAGAAAACTGG
>JABASH010000561.1:0-37907 GCA_019776445.1 Tomocerus maximus
TGAGCCGTCTCACAGAGTCACAGATGAGCAGATACGATGCGATTGAACGACATTATCACTTTCACTGTCGCTGCGCTGGAGTCATTGTGTCACTGGAGTCCAACTCGTCATCGTCGCCTCCTAGCTAAAAATTAATAAATAGTTACGCAGTGGGCCCAAATTTTGTGCGATGTAGAATGATAAATGTCAAAAGTTACCTGTATGATTCAGTGAATCATACATACAGATACAATCTTAATTTATCCAAAGTTACATGACACATAATAATAATAAAATAAATAATGTATCCAGAGGAGATACTGACGGGCTAACTACATGTAATAATACATACTATATATATTTAATACATACAGTTAGCCAGTCCGGCGTCCGTATCTCCTCTGAATGTATCCACAATAATTTTTATGAGATTGTGTAAGTGCATTTGCATTAGTCCGTTAACTTCCCTTGCAGACTTTCGGGTCGGATAGAAAATAGCTCAACTTAGTATCTATGCACCAGGTTTCATGATTCTTTCCCTTTTCTTAGAAATTGAACCCAACTAGAATAAAAACTCATTAACGCACAGCATGGAGTCTGCACAACTAAACCGATTCGAACAATACTATAAGTACGGTTATACAGTTACAATAGCAAGTACATGTACATCGTATTACGACGTCAGAGAACATAAAGGCGATGCATCTAATTTCTTATCAATGTACATGATGATGGCTCTTAGTCAACGCAATCATGTCAATGTCTATATTATTTGGCTTTATTTTTGAATGAATTAGATCTGCCCAATGTGGATAGCGCCAAACCTTCTTACGTTCACGGGATTTTTGTTCACCGTCGCCAACTTCGTTTTATTAAGCATCTATGACTACCATTTTTATGCTGGCGGAGGAGGCACTCCAGAATCAGACTATGCTCCTGTTCCTAAATGGGTCTGGATATTGGCTGCATTCAATCTATTTATGAGCCATACTCTAGGTATAGTACATGAATGAATAACTGTATACATTTACATTTATAGTCCAATTGTATGCTTATTTCTGATGAAACAACGTAACACTAATGTCGAGATATTGATGATTTTGATGAACATAATAGCCATGCTCAGTATTGAAAATACATCTAATTATAGAAGTTTTCAACTATATCAATACGAATTCATGCTTTCATATTTACTCCAGATGGAATTGATGGCAAACAGGCAAGACGGACTGGGTCTTCTGGGCCACTTGGGGAATTATTTGACCATGGGCTGGACTCATGGACAACAGTGTTCATTCCTACTGGGTTATACTCCGTATTTGGCCGCGGGCATTACAGTATCTCTATTAAAAGAATGTTCTTCTGTTATTGGAACGTTTTCTTCAATTTCATTTTCTCTCATTGGGAAAAGTATAATACAGGAGTGTTGTACCTCCCTTGGGGATATGATGCATCTATGCTGGTAATTTAAGGAAATAATATATTCATGCTTGCATAAGATGTAAAACATTTTCTTATTTGCATTAATTTTTGATGACTATTGTAACCGGGTCCCGAATTCGTTTTGTTTTTAGGCTTGCTTTTTGGTTTTCATCGCTAGTGGATTTGGTGGCCATGAAATCTGGAAGCACGATTTGCCCGGTGGGTACACTAGTGGAAATTTAGTCGAATTTCTGCTATACGCTGGCTCTATTGGTCTGTCAATGCCAATGGCATGCTACAATGTATATAGGTGATTATTAATTACTGCCAAATTCTAGGAATAAATATAATATCTTTTAAGATTTCGAAAAATTTTCATTTAATAATTTATAAAATGATTTTAGTGGTCTTAATCTATAACGTGTTTACAGGGCCTACAAAGATGGTACTGGGAAAATGCGTCCCTTTTTAGAAGCAGGTCGACCACTATTCTCATCCATTATACTTATGGTTGTGACCACACTATGGGTCTTTCTGTCTCCATCAGATATATTGATTCATGAATCCAGGGCGTTTTTCTATATGGTTGGAACGGTTTTCTCTCATATGTGCTGTCGCCTGATTGTGGCTCAAATGAGTAATACACGCTGTGAAGCCTTCGATTGGCTTCTATTCCCCGTCACTGCACTAGCATCAGTGGCACTGATTCTGAGTCCTGGCTTGGCTTTTGAATCAACAGCCGTGTACGTATTGGCCATCCTGTCCACCCTTACGCAATTGCATTATGGAGTCTGTGTTGTAAGTTGAACATAAAGCAGTATGGTGTTTTAAATGAAGGTTATGGTTAAATTGTTAAATAACTTTTATTTCTGTTAAAGGTTCGGCAAATGTGTCGTCATTTCCATATCGACTGCTTCCGGATAAAAGATAGAAGCGATTGACTATTAGCCGACAGCGCATGAATCCAGCAAACTCTTGAGTAAACTGATGAAAACACCACGAATGATATATAATACTACCGAAGAATTTGCACCATTCTACACCACACATCATGAAATCATCAAGCAAATTCCCTTTAGCAAATTACTCTTTTTTACATAGAATAGATTGGCAGTAGTACCGTATATTCATATAATACTGCCCAAAAATTCAAGACAACAACTGCTGTATCTGAAAAGTATGCCTGGTATTCTTTGTAATTTTAAAAAGTATTTGTGAAGTGTTAGTCATTAGTATCATCAGTTTACTGCAGAACACAAAGTTCTGCCAAGTTTTTGCTAACTTTTTAGGCAAAGTCATTCACATCCTCCCTGTCACAGTTTTAGTTCACCTTCTACTATATAAGAGTATAAATATGTTGATTTACTTTTCTGCTGATTTCGTGCTTACTATTATGGTTTTAAATAAGATCTTGAATGTTTTTCACTTAGAATTTTAATTTGTATACTATGTACCCTAACTAAATAGTTGTACTGTAACTTACTACGAATAACCTGATCTGCTAATGAAATAGTTTTAGTCGAAGTTTAAAACTTCCTTACTGTAAGTGCCACGAGACAAAATTACGATTGAATGAGTCGTATATATGTGAATTTATCTGGATGTCAAATGTCATAAAAGGTAACGAGTCATTGTTGGCAATAAGCCATCTTCGGACTGAACGATTTACAGTCACAATCTCACAAGCCAGTTTTAAACACAGTTAGTGATAGCAACAAAAATGACTAATCTATTCACATGTAACGATAAGTGCAGCTGCTCAACGTGATTGAGATTTCACTGTATGTTAACTCCTATTGCGGTTTCGCAAAAGTACTAATTTCAATACAGCAAGTAATGTCAAATAGACAATGTTTCAAATTATACTAATGTAAACATATTTATATCTGTAACATTCTACTTTCAGTTTTCTCTGGTTAAGTTAAATTATTGTTTATTAACCTTCTGGTATTGAAGGTGCCTTTCAGTGCTGTGATTTTGCCTAAGATAGAATGTTGGTTTTCAATTTTATTCCATCATCTCAATTGCTTAATCTTGTAAAATGATATTTTACTGGAATGAGCTTTTGGATAAACCAATTTCATGTGCTGTCGCCTCGAACAAACCGGTTTTCATATTGCCAATCTGATTGAATTATGTCTAATACTGTAATCATGTAGAAGAATAATTCTTTCACGATCCCACGAACAAATGTTTTTTATATTATTGTATCTTATCATTGTAATATGTCAATGAACATTCTATTTGTGTATAGAATAATAAACTGTGTCGTTAATGTCAATGTTAACTATATGTTAATGTCATGTCATGTCTGTTGCTCTTCAGTTATCGATCGTGAAACTAATGACTAAAATTGGCGTGTCTATTGTCATACATAATCATGTACTATGTCCTCTCCCGTCTTATTTTACCTTTTATGTTATTGTGTGTTCAGTTTTCGTATATGGGCCCAAATTGAAATTATTTTCTGATCGGTAAAGCATTTATCAATGTATATTAACTCTGTAAATCTTTTTCGTATATATACCTAATTTATTGTACTGTAGTTTATGAAACATTCTTTGATTAAGTTAAATATTATGTATTCTTAAAATTGCGTAGAGAATACCATTTCCCGTAATTCACTTTGAATTTTAGTTGCTTTTCAATACACATGTATGCATTCCCTTATTTAAAAACTATAGTAGGTTGTTATTTACTGTTTCAGAGATACTATCCGAGTTTTCAAAAATCGTGTTTAAATTATGTATTTGTAGGAGGCCATATCATAAAAGCAGTAGAATTTCGTATAAGTATACTGTACTGTATCTGATAACGTCAATACTGTATTTATCTCTAGATTCTTGTATTTACATAATATGTATTTATTCCAAATCGTCATTCTGAAAGGGTTGATTCCAGTAAACTTAGGAGTTTTATAACACCAAGTAGTTTTAAAGGACTACTACCTACTATACATACATAGGACTTAGAACCTAGTAAAATAATGAAATGTACTAAGGAATAATGCAATGTCTGTCACATTAGTGGGTATAGCTGCAAATTGCCTCAATTTGTAAAAAATTATTGTGAGTGAATCACAATCGCCTTATCAATCTTACCTGTAAAGTTAAAGATCAAAATCTAAATAGTTTTTAAACAAAAATTAGTAGTAATTAGAATGTTAGTGTTAGTAAATATTTTATTTAGAAACAAGTTCGTTAGTTTAGAAACGTATAATCGCAAATAAATTCGTGACTTCGTGTACCAGCGCTGTCACTTATATTATAATATATTATTATGTAATCTGAAACTACTATTACTACTATAACCTTTACCTAGTCGTAGGGTATTAACATAATTAAATAGGGTGATAGTATTTCAAAACGCTATAATTTGATGTGTATATAAATAATTAACCATGCAGAAATAAATGAAATAAAGATTATGTCAATGTAAATTATGTCTCGTCTGAAAGTAATGAAACTCTATAATCATTTCAAAATTCCGAAATTAATAATTCCATACAGGAATGTGAAATTCATTTTAATTCTCGCTGTCACATGTCGATGCAGGAAACTGTTAATTGAATATTATAGCGTTCCTTATGCATAAACGTACTGTTAAATAAGAGGTCCGAGGTGAGATCCGTTAAGCGATCGAAATGCAGGTAGTACATAAGCATATAATATTTTACGTATACTTAGTAATCTCTTTTTCTAACGCTCTGGAGGTATCGTTTCTCGTATTAACATTTAATTGTATGCTTATTATTATTAGTATAATCATAAAAGTATTTGTACCAAAACCCTGAATGCTAAAAGGTGTTCTTAAATACAACGCTTATATATTCATGGTTAGGTTGCTGTTGTGAAGAGTCTCATTTTTTCGTGGAAAATGTTTATGTATATAACTTACTACAACACAATGTTGTGTTTTCGTTTATTGGATAATGCATTCAGATAATATACAAGTACGAGGGTTTATAAGTTTTATTGCATCGTTTCAGTATCATACATATTCGTATTCGCAATTCGCATTATCTACATTTATTTTGTTCTTTACCTACGTAACTTGATTTGTGGTGATCTAAAGTTGATTACTTACATACAACTACATAGTCATATAGGGTCATGGAATGGATGTGGGCAAATGGGTACTATCTGTAACAATCGTACAGAGAAAATTAGGTTTGTTGTATAATTACATAGTATAAGCGATTTTTCTAGAAGTATAAGCACTAATTATATATACAAGTAAAAATGTTAACAACAATAAGTATTATAAACGTTGGGCATAAATACACTTAGCAGGTAAAACTTTTTGGGTTCAAGACAGGTATAGTAAATGTAATAACGATAATTATTGTTGCTTGATGTGTTCAATTTAGTGGGTCATACCATACCTAATTTAAATTCATTAGGTAGGCTTGTGTTTCGTCGTCAGCCTGAAAACTGTCTCGACTCCTTTTACATTCACGCTGACTGTCTTTACTCCTTTCTCCAGTTTATCCAGGTAGTTTGTAAAGCTGTCGACGATGTTCCTGCACAAGACAAATATAAATAGCATCCATTAGCACTTAAGTACGTAGGAAGTTATTTCCATTCCTTAATACTTTATTATTCCATTGTTATCTTTTACATTTAATGTGCCTTACATTACTTACTTTTACCAAACCCATTTAATGCCTTCTGCAGTGAATGCAATGTATATAACAAGGATGGAAATCCGTGCACCTCAGTAGTAGGACACATTAAAGATTATGTCAAAAACAAAGGAATATGCTATGATTGATTGAGACAACTCTGTCTAGTTCAAGACTCGTTCATGAGATATTCATCATGCTATCACTTTCTTCGAGGATTTTAACTTCTAGGACAGAGTCATCTTATTGGAAGATGAATTTGCTTTTTTATAGTATAATAATAATACTACCCTATAGGCAGTCTGTAACTACTATAATATTATAGCAATAGGCTATTCAGTACTCTACTCACTATCTAATCTATAGCGTACCTACTAACTACGCCAATTTTATTGCTGATGTGTCCTAAAATATACTCCAAACTAATCATATGCTATCTGTATGCACACAATTCAATTTTATTCAATCACACATATTTTTATATTTCAACCTGAAATTTTCAAGTAGCATTCACGGCAATTGGATGACATGACATGTACTGTACTTATCAAGCATCATTATGTTATAAAATGTACATGTCTTAATGTTGCAGATCTTGGATTCATAACATACATCTTGTTAAAAATAAGTAAATATATTTCATTCTTCTTAAGAAAACATTTCTGCGCTTGTGATTGTGAGTAACCAATTAATATCAATTTTACGCTTTGTTCAAGTGACCCTTTCATGTAGGCCAATTTTTCATTCTTCTACTTCTCTGTATAATTATGACTTGTGCAATATCAGAAAGAGTAATAATTATGTATGCAATCAATATCAATGTGTAGTGTAATATTTATGTACTCCTACATGCCATATCGTAAAGGCCTACTATTACTAATAGCACACATTCCCAGAAATGATCTCTTTCTTTCGTTTCCTGGTCTTCTACTAATATGGTTACTACATAATCTTATTGGTATGGGAAAAGACAACTCCTTTGGAAGTTCGGTAATAAGACAGTAAGTGATAGATAAAAAAGCTATATATTCTTGGGTTGTGATTCGTGCATGCAGAAAGCTAATATTACTTGACAGGGTAGATCAAAGAATCAAGATTGAGTTAGATATACTATACCCACTTTTTATTTGTATACAAACGCTGTGTTTGTACTTACATGTATTTCTCGACTTGTCCTTCTGAGTTTTTCGTGTACCTGACGACGAACCAGAGATCACTGGGAAGTTGATACGCATAAACATCATGAGCATTTTTAGCATTCTTGTTCGCTGGCCTCATATGCTGTTCGAATGCCTGAGTAAGGGTCTGATCTTCATTCAGCTTCTCGGCGGAGGATTTCCTATTATCTGTTGTCATGAGGTATGCATGTCGCCCACCGCCGTCGTCGTAGTCATAATCTTCTTCTGACGGGCGCCAGTAGGAAGACGACGACTTCACACCATGACTCTTGCTCCGATTTTGATTACTTGAGCTGCTACTGTGTTGGTGGTTGTGATTATTAATGTGGTGGTGGTGGCTGTTGTGATTATGATGATGGTGATTCTTCACTCCACGCGGTCTGCTAACAGCCAAAGTTATACAGCTCAGGCAGATGTACAGCAGCAGAATCTGCAATAATGTCATTACATGAATTAATTCATTCATTCACACTCCATCATCGAAATTCAATTCCACTGCCACAATGCAAGTAATTAATCCCCCGTCCATATATACATTGTACCCCCTGTACAATCCACTTATCAACAATAAAATGCACGCTATGCACTTATAGTACCACATACATAAATGTATATACTTATACTAACAGGAAATATTATAGCTATTAAGTATGTGTGTCCACTACCGAAAAGGTAATATAATCATATATACTTTATAGACACCTGCACGAGGAAAGTTGAGTGGGTAGTAATAAATAGGTATGTACTTCTATAGCTAATAATAGAGTTCAGCTGTTGAGAAGAGCTTTTTATTTCAAAGAATTCCTTTTCTACTCTGATGATGGGATGGGATTTAGAGACGAAGCTCATTGTAACTTTGCAAATTGAAAGACTTGGCAAAGAATACCAGTCCAAATTGAAGGGTTGTGTAATTAGTCTGCAGTAAGAACACGAACTCCTTATGTTATGTTACATTCTTTCATTTTCATTGTGTTCCACGCATGAGATTTACTATGCACACACATAACTCTCATTCATTTATGTTTCATTCTACATACTTCTACTTACACGATAAAAGGAATTGTGTTCGCCTATACTACGTGCCAAGATAAGAGGATTTTTTTTAAATGCTACGTAGATTCGGATATGGTAGTATTGTCCGTATATAGGAGTAATTGCACAGAATCTAGTCGACAAACTATATTAAAATTAATTATTTATCTCTACTTAAAACAGCTTTTAGCTTGAAGGAAAAGCTCTAATGAGTCAGTTGAGATACTTAGCATTTATTGAATTAGCAAGGAGTAAAGGAAAACTAGATTGGTTGTGGGACGATTGGATTTTATACGCAATTTATTTTTGTACATATTTAGGTATATGTATACGCATCTATAATGACTAGCATACATAATCACATGTATGGAAGTACTTCCTCTTTCATTCGCAATGAAATAGACACGAGATGAAACCCAATATGCAATGCTATCAACCAAGAATGGCTTTACACGCTGAGTAAAACTGGAGTGAGACGAATTTTATTTAGAAAGAACCAATTTTGCATTCGCATTGTTATCTACATGAAAAAGTCACACATTCAGTCAGTAGTGGTATAGAGTGTAGGAGCAGTAAGTGAATCGCTCATGATATGGGGACGGGATGACAAGAATAATAAAAGTACCGAAGCCTATTCGGAAAAGGAAAAGGTAGAGACAACACTAATGATAATGACGCGACACGATAGTGAAGCTTTATAGTTTTTAATGCCTTGATCTGAGTACGTAAAGCCTACAGTCAACAGCCACATCCTCATTTTACTCCTGAAGTATTTAGGTTCCTTTTACATGTATCTTCGGCAATAACACTAGTATCATTAAGATCTTCGGAGATATCGATTTTTATACACTGTCATGCACCTTTGTGCTTTGTATGCTCTGCATTTTGCTGAATTTCAAAATATTCCTCTGTTACCTATTGTATCTACAAAAAGGAGTGGATGAGATGATACAGTCTAGATATTTCATTAAATATATCCGCATTTAAAAACTACAGCAATGGTGTACTTACTAGTAACATGACTTCTACATGTGACGGGCTCCGCAGAAAAAGGGTTTATATCAATAGCAAGTCCAATTCAGAATTATTCTACAGATTACAGAAGTACTAATGGAAACATGTAATCGAGTGAAACCAAAAGTACAAATTCCCTCATCAGCATTATTAGCATTAGCTTTACCCTACCAATAGAGGGATTAGATTCCGTTGGACGATAAACTTATTTTATGCGTCCAATTGAAAATATATGTTTGTTGAATTTGAAAACTTGAATCGGTTAAACCAAAATCGTTCAAGCTAAATCCATGATTAAATATCTCCCACAACACATTAGAGCATTATCTCATTTACTTCTCATTTAAAACCGTACGTGTACGACTGTACGCACGTTATATAAAACAAAAGTGATTTACTGACTTGCCAGAAATAAGCATCCTTATTAATATAATAAATATATTAAACTTGTACATTCTCGATTTGAAGAGCATTTGTACCGAAAATACAAACAAAACGGATCAAAGAGTAGGCAAAGTCAAATAGGAGATATACATCTTACCGTCTTACCATTTGCTCTTTCTATGTTTTAATGCTTTTATTTGTTGAAGCAGTTTTTCTAATTCTACTTTATTGTGTAACTAAAATAAGTTAAGCCAATACTCCAAACAGACCGTTAGCAGGTACTTAACAGCTTGAAATTATAGGATTAATTCTGTTTTGCAGTTTGTATTTACGCGACTAATTTTACATAAATATTTACAAATCTACATTTACATAAAAATAAGATGAATTACAAAGGATTTTGTCAATACATCTTATTTTACTCGACTGTAGTAATCAATCAAAGGATTTTTCTTGTATCGCCTTTTGTAAATGTTATAAAATGAAATCACGGGTCAAAGCATTGCATTGGTGTGAAACAGCATTCCTTAAAGGTATAACTTATTGTTTGCTCAGCTGTCTCAACGTAAGACGTTTGAGGCACGCTACTTGTTAAGAGTAAAGATTATAAAAGGTGAGACTGCCTTTCCACATCATGCGAGCATGCGGCTATATTCATTGTATAAGTAATCTGTCTAAGAATTATTAACCTTTCTTTGAAATTGAGAAAGTAGCAGTAGCCGGGAATGTGAATGGGCTGGTTAAGGCGATGGCGAACCATAAAAGTTACACTATTCTCGCACTACTGTAAACATTATGATGATAATAATCATTCGTGGCGGTATCATGCCTATTGTGTCAACAGCATTACACAGAAGGTGTACGTGCAAGCACAAGGGTAGAGCAAAGGTATGTGACAGTATAAAATAATGTGCTATTGAATTGAATTAAACCCGAAAGCTTAAGCTAGTCTTCTTTCAAATCGTATCTTCGAAACCATCTTTTACCATCCAAAACCTGGAACAGTATTAGTCATAGTCATAAAGAAAATAGTATAAAAAGAGAAGGGAGGACTATAAAATGAATGAATACACTGTTAACAGATGCCAACAAATGTTTCCCCACCAGTTTCATTTTCTATACATTGAAGTTGGGAATTGGATATGGAACAAATGTGGATTTTATACGGCTTCAACCCCGAGTCATAACATTACGATTATCGAGAGACTCAAATAATTTTATATCGTGTGTACGTAGTAAATAACTTCTGAGTATTGTGTTCGTCTACTATACTGATCTCGATGCTTTGTCTAATGTATACTTCTTTGCAACTACAACAGGAGCCATTACAAATATTAACTTAACATAAACTTGTGAACTATCAATCAAAGAATCGGATATGTGAGACATAATAATGTGCATGCTTAAACTTTGTGTTGAAGACCTATTTGTTGATGAATGTAATTACTTAGTGCAAGATACGGGCTGGTTGTCTTACGCTGATGGAATGTTGTTATAAAAACCTGTTGGAGTGTAGAAACACAACAAATGCTAACTCACAAATACACCTTTAGCAAATCTCAATGATAATTGGAACTACGACAAACTACGTCATCACAATGTAATAGTGATAACCCCGGTTGGTGTCTACAGTTTCATAATATTACACATTACAAACCAAAGGAAAGGACCAGTTACTACTTACTACATGATAAGAAATGTATGGGACGGATAAGACACTTTTGATTTTGAGCTGGTATGGCAAACTTCTAAACAAAAAATTCAATAATGTAGCTCAACTTAAGGATAGAAAATGTTTTCGTAAGAAAAGAAAGTCTTGGTCTGAAAAGACATGGTCTATTATTACAGTATACCTGCAATCTTACCAAATAAAGTAATCTAAGTGTTGATTGATTTCTTTTGCATTTGCAATATGTTTTCTTGTATTCATACAAGCAACCTTTTGAAATGTTTTACACTTCACGAGCTGAGCTACGCAAATTACACAGACAAGGATGAAAATAACAGTGTACACATGGCACTTCAAGTGCGAAGAAATAAAAAGGTTTGTTGAAGTATTGCCTTACTATTTACAGCAAAAAATGATCACGCTATTTTCTACGTCTTTACATATACATGTGACTTGGTAGCACTAGCCAGGTAAGATTAATTTGCATTGAGTAAATAATCTATTTACCAACAATAAGAGATCATTCAATTAAATTACATAACCTCCACTACTATGGTTTGTCTCACAGTACCTACTACCTACCGATAATCATTAATTTAGCCAATGTACAACAGGGACAAGGATGCCAATAAAGGTTGGTTGGATTGATCTCCGGTGTTTCCTTTCGTTTATTTTTCACTCTATTTATTGAACATATGAACCCATAAAAGTACTTACATCATCATCTGGTAAAGATAGGTAGTAAATGAGTTTTGTGCATAAAAAACGTAACGAGTTTCTTCTAATTGTACTGTGTAGCACAGAAGTATTAAATACTTGTTGTTTTCTCTTCTTCATTATAAGGCAAGTGTAATTAAAATCAAGTAAATGATGAAGATAGACAAGAACACGGCTGAAAACGTGCCTTGTTTGTAATTCCATATTGATATGTACATAGACAAATCATATTTGTTTAGTAAGTCAGCATTGACAGGATTGAGCTCATCCCTTTGTTTGTACTGTGCTTGTAACACAATGTGTCTCAAAATTCATTTCGAATTCCAAAATGGCTCTAATTAACAAATAACGAGTCAATTAAGGGAAGCAGATCTGTGTGTTCTCATTTCGTTCGGCTATGAATACCGTATATAGTGTGACAATGTGACATTCAGTGGGAATTCTGTCTCGCCCTAACAGAAAGTAAACAAGAACCTAATAAAACTGCTGGTAGTCAATAAAGCATTCTGTAGAGATCACAGTTTATATGTAGGATTAGGTCAGCAGCACATGTAGTTGTTATGTATGGTCATATGGTATGTGCCTCTTATCAATCATTCCAATTCCCAAACGACCTACTAATCTAGAGGATAATAAATTGATATATATTAGATTACATTCGCGTTAGACTAGACGTAGGTAATCCTATAATATAGCAATGCTACACTAAAATAGATTGTTATAATGTGTGTGTACCATTATTAAAACAACTAAAGAGTAATATTTCAGTTACATAAATCATTTAGGTCTAGACTCTACTCTATGTATGACTGATAAGACATGCAGTACGATGAGGGCAGGTACAGGTGAGTATTTCAAATAGAGGAATTACCATTGCAAACTATTTGATACACTAACAAACAAATTAGGTTGAGGTACGTTGTGGAACGTTAGACAATCCCTCGGAATTGCAGAACAGAATATTTCAAGCAGCAGACTCCACACAAAACACCCTACAGTGTTCCTGGCGTCACAGAATACTGGAACTGGAACACTATATTCACATGCGTTGTTGCTAAAAAATTATGGTGTAGATAAACGTGTACCTATGTACATTCTCCATAAATAATTTTTAACTATGTCAGGAGCAGTGAGTGAACATGCGATAATTTTGAATAGTATATACCTATCTATTAAATAGCAAGCACATAATTTTGAATATTTTTTCATACACGCATGTAATCAGCATTGCTAATATTTTCAATTGTAATTCTTAGACACGATAAAAACAGCGGGTTGTATTTTTATGGATATAGGAAGACAAAGGTATGGCATTAGCATTTACTGCTGTTCTGTTACATTGAGGCACCTTTATATCGCAGCACTCACTCTCCTCATGATCATTCAGTTCACCAAAGTACCATGCAAGCAATTTGAATTTACAGATTTACTAAGCCTTTGTTGATATTTTATACAGCATTGTTTAGTCCAAATAAGTTTTCCCATTAATGGTAGCAAACACATCACATCTCTGTGGCTCTGTTGGTGTCTATACAAATAGATTCAACGAAGTAATTATAAACATTACGCAGTCACTCCACAGCAGCACATTAAATTATTGCGTCTGACTGGTCTGACAACGTGAGCAAAGCAATGTGACTGACTATGTGACTGCTTTTCGACCAGTATATGTCGATTGTTGTATTCAACGTTTTACCTTTTGTTTTTAGTTTTTCTCTTTCTCCGTATGATAAAGATAAAACCTTTGGTCGTCGACGAATAAGTAATTACTTTACAGTGCACTGTAATATAGTATTTGCTCTGCTCGAAACAACATTTTGGCTTTTTACTAAATGTAGCACTACTTATCCAAATTATAAAGCTCTCTTCATAAAACTTCCATTTATTCATGCAATTTTTTTCATCAATCTCCGTTGCATTAACTATTAATTCGTCTAGACCTGTAGGAGAGAGGCGAGAGGGACAATTTTCCGTCCAAGCATCAGTTTTTCTAGCACTACAAGAACTTAAGCTTACATTTTTTCTTTTTGAAAATAATTCTACTCATTCCTCATTTACTCCCATCTCAACTCATCAGGAAAAGAAGCTTTAGGGCTCGGGCTTTGTAATGTTAATAAATGTTTTAATGGGGGCTTTAAAAAGTATAACCTTTTCTGATTCTGAGTCCCTCCAGCTACCTCCTCAACTCCCTAGGCCCTAGGTATTTTGCTTTAATGTTTCCATATCCACATAGATATATATTTAATTTACCTATTACATATACTACTACTATATACATACTTATAAAGTAGTTGCATTGCAATACTTAGCTTTTTACCTACTTATATAAACCAACACTTTGGCTTAGCCTAATGTACTGAGTAATCGGCTCATAATTATTAACTACATTTTGCTGCATATTATTAGGATACAAATCGATGAGTCATACGAAGAAATTAATACTTGGGGAAATTAGAGCTTTGTAAGTATAAAGCTAGCACAATGAATTACTCATTAAAAAAGGTGACAGTAGCAATGCAGTCACAGTCAGCTTATCACTTATTACATTATAGACACTATATAGTGTACTCCAAAGATATTAAAGTTGGTATAATAAAAGCAACCATTATACGTTCATTCTATATACGATGGATTTAGAAATATTTTCGATTTGCTTTGCTAACATTGCTTATTTCAATTGTAACCTTTTGACACTTAAGTAACTTATCATATCAACATCTATGGTACATTAGAATCGAGCATGTTAGTGAATTGTTCTTTAATGCCAAAAATACTTGAGTATTCGTAATTCGTACTCTACATTTTAGCCATCTAGAGCGACCTAGTGCCTAGTAGTACATCTACTCTTACCCTGTACAATATTATTTATGTAACACACGCATGCACGGCTACTTTTACGAGCATTATATAACAGCGGAATGTATTGTTTACGAATTCATTGTGGCATTGTGGGGTTGGTTCTTGTATTCTCGATATTTGGAACTACTGCACATGAACTTTTATAGTTGTTACACAATTCATTCAAAATAGCTATCTGCGTAGAGTTTGCGTATATGTACATTTAAATTACAGTCAGGAGAGCAAAGAGAGATAATCGTAGTAAATGTAAAACCACTTTGGTACTTTATCTGGGAACGTAATGCTATTAAGGTAGGGCATTTTGTAATAGTAAATGTACTAGGAGTTCCCCAGAAGCATGTACGTACTGACAAGACAAAAAGTTCTATAGTCCAATATACTTCTTAGATCTTGGAAGTATGTATGGGGCATGTAGATAGCTAGAGCTACCTACGTAATATCTATAAGTAAGTCTGATATTATGGAAATGAGAGTAGTAATAATAAGTAAACTATGAAAATGTAAATTTTCTGTTGATTCTGGTGCTGATATGAATCTTTAGTTGACTCGTTGGTTGACTTGGCTTTGTACGCTGTAATATTTACGTACTTATGCATGCAGTTCAGTTAACTAGGAGAAGTAGATAAATGCGAAATCAACAGACAGGATTGGGCAGAACTCAACTGAGCATCACTTTGAAACGATGAGATGAGGATGAAACTCGAAAAGCTCTTTTTGTCTGTTCAAGGATATGGAATTAGTTAGAGTTAGTCAGCCTAGCCACTACTAAATAGTATGCACACCAAGTTAATAGTAAACAGCACACCAACGCATAAAATATATACCTATATACTTCTAGGTATAGTAGCGTCGTTTTTATATCTATAAAATAATTAAGTTCCATGAAGCAAAATCCCATTGTAAAGTTAATGCTTAGTGGTCGAAAAATAAGAGGTAAATTGGAGTGTAATTTATAGTGTAGCTGTAGCATTTAAATAGTGCTCTTAGGGTAGCTCCTTAAAATTAGTGTTCTGTAGGTAGGGTGAGTGAATTTCCCCTGTGACTCAGAGTCACAGTAAGCAGGAATTGGAAGGCAGCAGGTATACATGGATACCTACACATTTCTAGTTTGTATTTGTACATTAATGATTATGTATGTGGTCGTAGTGACTCCCTTTCTGTCTAATACTTTATATAGTAAATGCAATAGAAAAGAGAGAGAAGTAAATATATGTGCATGATCACACGACTACTTAATTGGAAGTAGAATTCCTTAGCAAACAATTCGCAGCGTCTGTCCTTTAGCTTTGGAATTTTGTTCGGTAATGGGAGAGTGTATCTCAGCTTGAGTCTCAAATCTCACATCGTCACATCATGATCATGACTAAAGCTAAAGGAAACAAATACGACTAACAAGGTGCTTGCTTTGGTTTTCGCAGATGTAGAAACACAGAGTAGAGACATAGAGTGAAATAAAATTACTTTTCAAAGAGAGGAACCCCACTAAAAGTAAGTTAAAATCTATTAGAAGATACTTCCAGTTGACTATACTTTATCTGTAAAAGATAGCTAAATATAGGTAGAGAGAGGATAATAGGTATTTGAGGGAGTTCAAAGGAAATAATAAATGTGGAAATGCAAATTACATCCGTAAACAAGTTTAGATTGCAAACGGAACGTAACGTAAGGACGTTAGGGAGAACGAGCTGCAATGAAGAGTAAATTAACGCAATGAAAGAGGCAATAAATATCTTTGTGGTTTAGGAACGTTACTTACCATCGCTATTGTAGTTTTTGACTCCATGTTATGTTAAAATGTTAACTTTTACTTTTATCGTTGAATGTTCAAAGTTTTAGTGTTGTCAGCAGAATGGGTGTGAATGGTGGTCTGTTGGCTGAATTGAGCTGAGAATGGAGTTGTTTGTAGCTAGTCTTGTATGTGCGATGTAATTTGTCCATGTAGAATTGACTCATACAATGAAATATTCAAAATGTTGAGAAACTATAGTCATAAATTGTAGGTTACCAGTTAGGTAATCCAATTCACTCGACACGACTACACTTTCATTCAACGATTATAGGTCGACACACGTTTTCCACTCACAAAACAATGTATTTTTACCGTTCGCTGGGCCAAATCACCGAATTTTCACTACGTCCTTGGTTCTTTTCCACGAAGTGTAGAGAGCTTGATTCTCCTCCTGCCGCGTCCGGGTCCTGTCAAGTACAGCAGCGTTGACCCATAGTTTATGACTTGTAATTTACAGAATCAATCACAATCAACGCCAAGTCGACATCCGCCGTTTATCCTCTACTTTATCGCTGAGAACTTGGAATTAAACAGCAAAAGAGAGATAAGTAAGCCTCGCGTTAACTCAATCCCACTTCTAGATTAATTCTCTTGCTTTTCTCACAGTTTTTCATGGAATTCTGTCACTACGAATAACAGAAACTTCTCCAGTTAATAAAACTTCCCGCGACGTTCACTACTCGATGCTTTTCTCCTAGTGTTCTTCAAAATATTATAGTTTTCTTCCGTCGTCCGCGTCCGCCTCCAGTGTTAATGTATGTGATGTCTCGTCTTTTTTTTCAAGAGCTCAATTCAATCGCGGAAAAGAAGAAACCCGACAGAAACAACTGCACGTTTATCTCTATTGAAACTGAATTCTATCCACTCCAGCCAAGTGAGTCAAGTCAACCAAGTCAAAGTCAAGTCACTCAGTGATTCTTAAGATGCGGAAAATTTGACGCCCACAATACAATCAGAAACTCAACTCGCTTCACCCTATCTTCTGTCTAATATGGATCTGTGCAGCCAAAACGATTCCATCTATATGTGATGAAATGCTATTCAAGATTTTGATTGTAGTCCCTGCCTTGACTCTTATTTGTATATTATTTGCTGTTTTTGTTTTCTTTTATATAGGGACTGATTCTTATGCTTCTGCCTCCCTCGCCGTCCTCCACTCAACTAAAAACTCAAATTCACGATCACTCAGTAGTACTAAAGAAGGATCTTCTCAAAATGTTCAAGAGAACAAAGTCAAAGTCGTTTTCAGTGTATTGTATATCCTGCAGTCAACTGGAGTCTTCCTCTGCCTCTGCCACACAACAGAACACTAACACAATGTTATTCCGAGCACGTTTATGTTTTAGAGCACAACTTGCTTAGCTTCAGCTTAGCCTACCCTCCTCGATATAACTACCAAAGTGTCCCTCGTCTGCCTATCTCTTTTCTGGTGTATTACAGACACATATATTTACATTCAACTGCCCTAGCGAATAAGAACTACATTTATTTTATGCTGTTATCTCATGTGATATGTGGTGTTATAAATGCTACTCGTTCACCTTATTTCTTTTTCTATCTATACCGGAATGCGCTACTCGAACATTTACTTACTGCCACTCACCCTACAATCCAAAGTGTTGTCGTCTACACATAATGTGTGCATAATGCAATGCATTAACGCAAGTGTGCACCTGTTTCGTCCATATATCTTATATAAATTCTAAGCTCAAGGCTTAAAATCCAGCCAAGACCAAATAGGTACGAAGAAAACTAATTCTGAACTTGTCTTGTTGCCTTGCCCTACTATATTACCTTGCATTTGAAAAAATAGGTAATTGTAGATAAGACCAAATATTACATGTACAAGACAACCCACCCACTCCCAAAGCGTTCCAAACAACGAAACTGGTAATGTTAATAATATGTAAGTGATGTGATGAGATGAGGTTGGGCTCAGCCTCACCAGAATCAGCGATGAGATGAGCGACTGCCGAGAGCTAATGAATGAATGAGTTACTTCGTAAAAAAGCAATGCGGTGCAGTCAAACTCAAACCAAAGGAAACCAACAGCCTCGCTAAAGCAACGAATATCTCTCTGTCTGATGTACTAGAGACCAGAGAGCCACAAACTCACTATTCCTATCACAGCTCACAGTTTTAGCGCAGCTTTCCCACTTTTTACTCACGGGCAGACTACTACACAATTACTACACTAAACCATTTTATAATATTAAAAGTCTCTTCAAGATATACTATTTTGCCCTAAGATAACTTATATCCACAGCTAGTATGCTTACCCGCAACGCAACCAATTTATATTTCGCCCCTAGCTAATTCCCCATCTATTTATTTCCCAAAATTCAACAACAGTAAATATTTAGGACAAACTTTTCCGCACGCAATCCTATCTTATCGGAAATAGATTACTCAATTATCCTCAAACAGTCATACACAGAGGATTTCAAGGCGAAATACTACGTTTTAACTACGTTTAAACAAGCTTTTCACAGTTTTCAGAGGTATACAATAAAATTACATTGCAAGCAATAAGCAGTTTCAGTTTATTTGTTTGTCTTCACCATAAAAAGCTCTGAATTTATTTAAAGCCCATTTATACCGAAACCATATTATTTTTTGGCAAACACACACTTTGTTTCTAGTTACTGCAATGCAATCAGTCATACGCAGAAGATTTAGTGCGAAATACGATGTTTTGATACATAAATCTTATAGTTATGTACAATGCGCATTTTAAAATGTGTATTTGTAAGCATGGGTGCATAATATAGCAGGCTTCTGGGAGCTGGCGCCCATCCCCAACTATAGTCACCAATAATCCTGGAAACCCAAAAAAAGATTTTTGCACATCTCGTAATTTAAGATAATTTTGGTTTACTTTGCCTGAAGGCATAAATTATTCGTGGTTCGCATGCTTCGCTTTATGCTTGATACATCTTATTGTTTAGTCCACCCCGAAACTCATTCATTAATGCGTCAATGATAGTGGCTGGGTATTAGTGGTTAGTTTTTAGCATTAAAAAGCTCTAAATTTATATAACTCTCTTAACCATGTTACTTTTTGTGAAAAACTCTTGGAAACAACACTTTTAGCTTTGGCTGTTGTAATGTAAACGTATAGCTATGGTGGAGATGCATAGGTATGTTTGTAAAAGATCCCAAAACTATAGTTTAGTGTATAATGGTAAGTGCATTCCATATTCAGAAAGTGGAAACGTATTGCAGTGTGTCATAGTAAAGGAGATTGAATTTCTCCCTCTAGTCTGTTTTGGTCTGCTAGCTTTAAGTGAGGACAGGATAGAAATGTTGCAAAGGAGAACTAAGTAGGTATACACTATACACTAGGCTAGTTCTATCTTCTTGTTGGGAAGAAGCTGTAGATGACTTATATGGGCTCAATTGGGGAATTCTAGGAAAGCGGGTAAAATATTTTGAGGCAAGATGAAGCGAGGCAAAGGAGACATGACGGAGGGAGACGATGACTAGGACTAGACTACCAAGATCAGACAAGAAGGACTATGTTAAATATCATCAGACTACCCACTTCTGCATTAGTAGGCTATATCTATAGCTGACTAGGTATAGTCCGCAGTGAATGGTGAGTGGGTAGGAAATGCAAGACCTGACTAGACAGAATAGTAGAATTACTAGAAAGTGAAGAAAAGTGTACTCATTGTCAGGCTTGCTTTGCTCTTGTGTCGGCATGACATAGAGTCAGCAAATCGGTAGTACAAGTGTAACCGTAACCCAAGATGCCAAACCAAGAGCAAGACCACTACGGTGAAGCCGAAACTCACTCACCGCTAAGCTAGAAGAGCATAACATTAGCTAAAGGCAGGAGTAAAAAGGTATCTGCGAGTCTAACTTGTAACACCACGATAAACTGAAGCTGGTGCAATTCGGAAGACGGAGATGAGATGAGACGGGATGCCATGTGATGAGTTGAGAAGAAAAGGTGGTAGGAGATCAGCCACCAGATCTACCTATTGTATCATGCAGAATAATAACGTAACGTAAGGCTTGCTGATTCCAAAGATCACTTCACTAAGCCTCTCTGCCTTTGCATTTTCTGACCTGGCTCAGTTTCTCTTCAGTTTTCATACACTTTCCTTCTGTTTGTCTGATAATAATGCAAAGGCGAGGCTGAGCTAGGAAGAAAGGTCGCTAATGCCTATAGGGATCCCTTGTTTTCTCGATTGCACAATATCGCAGAGAGATTGCTGTGGAAAAGAGTCCTGAACTAAAGTCATGTCAGAAATACGGAAGAGAGAGATGAGTGAGTAAGAGGAGAAGACAGAGAGAGCAAATGCCATGCCGAGTGGTGGGTGGTTCATCCTGATACGTTTTCTCATACAATGTTCTTCCCTCCGTCATCCGCTCTAGCTCTCTGCATTATCTTGTCCGGAGTTTTCCCTTCTTTATGTACTGACGATGAGAGTAGCAATATCGTTCGTCCTTGTTCTAACGAAAACGAATACACAAAATACATAATAGAAGCTGTGTACCTACCACTAAATCCTTTCTTTGACGTTTACTTTCTGCAGTATCTACGAATAGTGATAGTATTGCAAGTTACGGACTAGGCGGTTTTATTTTGGGCGAGCGTCCATAGTTTGGAAGGAATGTTTTATATAAGGACATTACATTGTGCATTACGTATACTTATCAATGTCAACATTAGAACAGACATAACTGTCGTAGGGTATAGGGATATATGACATTAGAGTGTTGATTAGGATGGAAACGGAGAAGAGAACAGCTCTGCTCAATTCAGATATCTTGGAAGACCACGAAACACAATTGAAGTGACATGACATGATTCTGATGTATCAGTCTTCCAGGATGTTGTTTTGTAGCACGAGTAGTACTTTAGTTTGTGTGGGATCATTGGTTCGGTTGCGAGATCCGATCGAATCCTCTCCAGGAAAGAAATAATGCGGAAGACTCGGCACATGGCATGCATAGAAAGAAACAGGCTTCTGAGAATGCAAAGCCACAAAATGGAGAAACGCGTGTAGCTTTAATGGTCATGGAGACTGGAGAAATAGTCTGGGATAGACTGGATTCTCGATGTAATGTAATGGCTTTGGGAAACAAGAATACAAAGTGTCTGACAGAATAAGTTAGAAAGAAGAGTCCGTCAGGTCAGGTCGGCAGGGTCGAAGAGCTCAAGTCCCAATTTCAGGTCCCAGCAGTATGTCCACGTCCGACCGTTGATTTTCTTTTCCCTCCAGGCTTACTTTTTTATCTGTACTTGTTGGGCAATACAATTATTATAACTTTCCTCTACTTTTTTGGTTTCCAGCAACTTGTAAGCTGAGTAACTGTTGTTTCTATTGTTCTGTTGTGTCGTATATCCCTGAGTGAGTGAGTGAACTTGGGTCTGGAAACGGACTTTAGTATACAGATAAATAGTGGTCCTAGCTAAGTTACTCTGAAGAAGAGATGTTTTCTGTTATTTTGGGTAGAGCTGTCGTGTCGTGAATTTCTTTGGGCCGGTTGTCGGTTTCGTCGTGCTATGGCTTAACTTTTGACTTGACTGACCTGGAACTCTGTGCTGGAACTGAAATCCTTGTATATTGTTATCTAAACTGGACTATGACTCGGTTAGTCGAGAATCAAAACCAAGAATTCTGATACTTGATATTACTTGGGCACATCTGTACAGATTCCCTATACATATAGGACATAATAGAACACAGATATATTATTTTCTTTTTGAAAGGAAATGTTTTGGTCATACAATCCTTGGCTGGCCTGTAAGAAGTAGAAAAGAAGAAAACGCGAAGGAAGGAAAAGTCAACTTGTCCAAATGTACATGCTTACTTCTTAAGAGCCGGAGTGAAATGAAGTGTGGCTGTTGTTCGCTGTTGTTTGATGTGACGTAGACATAGATGACTAGTAGATAGATGTATAGGGAGGAACAGTAGTTGATGATGATTCTTTTGGTGGAATTGAACTGGGCTGAGCTTTGAGTTCGGCTTAGGTTAGTCCACATAATAAAATAAAGTGCATCTCTCGAATTTTGTTGAAATGGACTGGTGGATGTTAATGGTTGGGATAGAGAAATAGATTGGATGTACTAAAGTAATCCTCAGTCGCCGTTCTATTTACTTCTCTAAGCACTATAGGTACCTTTGCTCGGAGAACACAGTCGATCATGTACCAGGCAGCTATATAAATATACTAACCAAACTACACTACAAAGCATGCCGTTATTTTCCTGAACATCTCATTTCTCTTTAAGAATACTTAGTCACTAAATGTTAAATGCCATACGAGATCTGTAATTGTAATCTTTATGTCTTCCGACAGCTTTACAGGATTCTTTACACATTATACCTGCCTGAGTACTCTTTATGTACATACAAAAGGTATGATACCTGTAGGAAAGTATACCAGGATTTTCTTATAGCTATATGAAATCCTTTTATGTATCACACTCCCAACCAACAATAAGTCAGAAGCAGAAATATTATTTGAGAAGGTAAGGCAGGCAAGCCGATTTGGTAACTTGCGTGTAGTGTACTTGAGTTACTGAGCCTTTCTTTATTGTATCTGTGGAATTGAATCATGTCAAGTACCACTAGAATCTGGATTCTTTAGAAGTGTAACCAAAATGCCTTTCGCCTCACCTTTTTCACTTTGATTTGCGATTCTTCCACGCAAGGAAATTCTACATTCCGTCGAGGAAACCAAAATTACAGAAGGATGGGCACAGAACACAGCACATGCTACAAATCTACCTACATAATAGCTATACTGCTGTAGATAACTTTGAAAGTTTGATTGAGCTATTAATCATGCGGCGAATAGCGAACCGTATATTATACATCGAAACATATGCCAGAGTGATAGTCATGCAATCTCAGATAGAGACCCTGTCGTGGGCTAGTAACCGTACATTAGTGAAAGATACGTTCATAGAAATAGGCAAGAATTTTACTTTCAAATACGAGAATTCCAGTATTGCATACGATTTGACTTAATTACATTCAGGTAATGCAAATACATTGTTTCGCCTGTAGGGATTCGAATGCTAACAGTTCTTGGCCATAGTATTGATGCGAATCCAAAACATAGACTGAGGTTCCAGCTGTATATTTATTGTAGGTTTCTTAGTGTCCAGCGATCTACAATTAATATGTACTACTGTCGAAATTTTCTAATTGTAAATAAATTGTGGATGAATTTAAACTTTATTCCAACCACAAAAGTCACATTGAAGTATCATTGAACTTTAAGTAATACTCATTCAAAATCCATCTCATTCGATCAACTAAAACAGTAACAAAATCATTTGGTATATTCAAAAATCTCCTTGCTTCTACTAGTAGCATATTTGTATCGTTTAGGCAGGTAGTGGCAGTAGAGACAGTGCAAAATGTGGAATATTTGGAATAAATTCCCCAGACTGTAGGTACATTACACTAGACTTGTGCATGTCCTATTAACAATTGGATTGTCAAGTTGAGCGGAGACACCATTTAAAATGCTTGATGGTCTCTTTCTGGTGGTCAGAAAGAAAGCATGGTAAACCCAAACTCAGAGTGATGAGAAAATGAGAATAGTACGTAAAAGAGACCCAATCCCATAGGACCTTCTATCCCTGTCTGCTATTGCTCCGATATAGAGTATTTCATTAATATTACCAAGCATGTATTATATAGGTATTAGATGTTCATACGGATTCAATGTACAATGCCATTGTATGCACATACATAGAATTATCCAGTGAAAGATTCGAAACCATAAATCGTGACGTGATGAATTACATTTGAAAATCCCAATTGTATTGACTGAGCACTGTGTTTGGCATTGATTGAACTTTGTTCAGATAACTACAGTATCCGTCTACATAGGATACTATACCCGAACCACTTAAAATTCTAGCAGTAGACATTCACCACAGTAAGTTACATTGAAAGTTAACTATTTGAATACCTAAATATTCCTATAGGTAGTGTTTCTACTATTATTTCTAAAAACTGTTAGCGTGACTATGGTACTGCGTTAGTGCCTACGGTATTTCTAGCAAGGATTTGCAACAATGACAGTACTTCATAATGTGTACTATTGATGTATCCTACAA
This sequence comes from Tomocerus maximus, assembly GCA_019776445.1. Classification (NCBI taxonomy): domain Eukaryota; kingdom Metazoa; phylum Arthropoda; class Collembola; order Entomobryomorpha; family Tomoceridae; genus Tomocerus; species Tomocerus maximus. Next base: position 24,760 of record JABASH010000561.1, read on the forward strand.
AGCGTATTCTATACGGTTACATGCACACATATTTAATATGACAACATACTGCAGGTGATTGACGAGTAAGTTGAAGTCTAAATCACAAACCACTTCTCCTAAATCAGATTCTGTTGAGAAGGAAGTTAGTTTGTGTTCATCACATTATCTTTGGTACAAGTAGTGACTAAGGGCATAAGTACAGATGAAGTTTAATGGCAGAAATGTAGTATTACTGTGGAAGTTGAGAATCAACGTTTATAGCAACTTTGTAGCATTTGGCTTGCTTATTTACTGTATATATAATGATTACCCAGAAAAACTGATGTTTACAATTCACACTGGCTAGTTTGCTAGTAAATCTTTGATGAAACTAGATTTACTAGTGTAAAATGTTCCTCCTTGCTGTTCAGTGTGGAACTTCCGAGAGATTGTGTGAAGGGCCTTAGAGACAAAACGAGAACTCTCCCAAGATTTATTTTGTTTTCGAGATAGACAGATGCTAGCGTCAGTGAAGTAGCGTATGTCATGTTTTCATTTCTGACAGACTGCGTATATGTACAGATTCACTCGCAGCAATTTGAGATTATAAAACTGACTACCTACTGCGTACGTAGGAATTATATTATGTAAGAAATGTGAAGTCCAGATATGTACAAAGACCTTAGTATTGTTTGTGATGCGCTCTAGGAACTTGCAAACAACGTTTATTCCTTTCTTTAGATTTCAGTGAGCAATATTTCGGTTTACTTTGTCTGACGTGAGTGCGATGCGAGAGAAGAGAGAAATTAGATGATGATTACCTGGTTTCCTTTCTTTCTTAAGATTAAAGAGAACTCGGTTTTCCACAAACAAGATTCACACTTCAATTCGAGCAAAACTCAAAGTTTGCAGGGCATAACAAAGAACAATTCCTTCCAGAAGTCGACTTCATTCGGCAGGCGCCTTAAGCCGTACAGCTTTTGTCTCACATCAGTATTTCTGTATCACAGAAGTTGCTAAAGTTGCTAGTTTAGTTGGTGGAGCGTTAACTGTCTCATTTCCTCGAAAACCCAAATTATAACTAAATTCTTGTGTGAATATAAATAAGAAGAAATGAGAAAATCTATTTTCATTTCATTCGCAGAAAGTCAAATTGTCATATTAAGTAATTTCTAGCTAAATGTGATTTCAATGTCATGTTGCCAATTGCGATTGTCTTGTGACAGTTTTGACAATGCACCTGCAGAGATGAGTACGTTACTTCGTTTATCTTATTGTATAGATTAAGTAAATCGGCAATTCCAAATGTGTCTTGCCCTGTCTATGACATAAGACTACGGAAAAGGAATGTCAGTTTATAAAAGGAAGCTGACTAAGGTTATCATATGAATGTAAATGTCAAACTGATATCATTTGTAGCTTTAATTATTTTCTTTTTATTAAATATACAATCTTATGCCATAATATGTGAGTGCGGTTTGTATACATGCTTTTGCTAAATAAACCCATACATTAAATCCTTCCTATACAGTAGTAGCATTCTTATGTCGGTATATTGACATTAGAATAGGATGTCCAAGATGACCAATATTTCACACATCTGTTTGTGGTGCATTTAATTATATAATTGGAATGCTCTATTCTACTGTATTCATGTAGAATGATGTTGTAACTGCCAGTACTAAATTTACCGACTATACTAACCTCCACAATAAATAACACAGAGTTTATTGGCTTACTCTGGACCTGGCTACATACTGCAACGATGACTGCGATAGGATACTTGCGTCATATTTAATTAATTGCTTAAAATCGGCTCTCGAAGGTATTTGCGCTATCAGAAGAATTTTGGAGATTAAGTAATTATAATTATGATAACGTACGTACCTACATTAAATATGCGGAGATATAAGTACAGATAGTTATGTAGCTGTATAGGTATATGTGCCTTTATTTATATAAGTGCAATGATTTACATTCTCGTTTCGTACAAACTACCTACATGCTCTGCATGACATCATTCTGAGTAAGCTATATAAGTGGATTTATGCATGTCAATGAATATGTACAACTTGTACTTCGTATATCTATAGGTATTTGCTGAGTTTTACTCTCTTTTTTAACGAGCTGGACGGATTAGTAGCTGCGATAACTCCTGTTCTGTCATTCATTGAAACTATTGTTGGTGCATCGTTATATTAAGAACTATATAGGCTTACCCAACTGTCAGGATGCCTAAAGAAGGTATGTCATCCAGTCACCCCATTGATAAAGAACGTCACTATAACTTTACTGCGAAGTTATCAATGAAGTTTTTTTATTCGCAAATACATTTTTATGGTCAAACTGTCAAAGATATCAATGAGAATGGAATATGCTGACTGAAAACTAAATATTTGACCGAAGTAATAAAAGCTAATAATAACGAATCGGCAACTTAAGTATTAGTCACCGTGCTAAAATAGTGACCTCGGATCATTGTTTAAGACTCATCGGTACCACCTACATGAAATATATCTAGCACTAGCAGCAGTAAATGTGGGCAGAAACATTGCATACTTATTGCTTATATCACTTCTCTATCACTAATAAGTATACGCATTAACCTGTCACAGACTCTCAAGTAAAATTGTCTTTACAGACAAGTACAGAGACATAAGCAGAGACGTAGTGGGTGGAGATAGTGAAATAATAATTACATACGTGTACCAAACGTCAGTATATGTCAGAAATTATAGAAAGTTCTGGTGAATGATGCTTTATGCTTTTAGCTAACATTAACTAATAATAATCTACCCCTAAGTACTATTGGCAATGGTAAAAGTAAAAGAACTACTATTTATAACCTTACATTAGTCTCAATTACACTATCCATTTTTAATTACCCTTTTACTCCGATTTCATTTTTACTGCATAATAGAATACCAATATATTAGTCTTCAATGTTCAAATTAGAAGTTGGGCGAGTCTGAATGTCAGAAATGAAAATCCGCAGTAATAGTGCAGGAACGTGAGCCTTTCGTTGTCGTATTAATATTGATCAAAAATATTTTTGATGCTCAAGGGATCTACATGTCGAGATAAATCTCAGGTAGAATCAGTATAAGCAAAAGCAATGCATATTTTAATTGTTTGTCCGTAATTAATAACAGGTCCTTTAAAGAAGAAAGGATTAATATTTTTTATCAGAAAACACAAGCTTTTGTAGAATACCGTCACCATCGAAGACAAAATCTGGCACTGAATGCCAATGATGTACAAATACAAACAGAATAATGCGCCAGCAGCTCAAAAGGGTTTTTACGAGGTACTAGGAGTAAAGGTGTGCATGTTTTGATGTTTCTAAGAATCACCATTGAAAAAAGTAACATCTCTGTGAAGATTTGGAAGTCTGGTGCAAGAATGGAACTGTCCATTTGGAACCTAATAAAATGATGAACTGAAGATTGGTGCTTACAGTTTCGCAGAGTGTGAATATATTAAGTAAGATTCTAAGAACTATATCTGTATAGGATAAAAGATGTTCACTTCGTCAATACAAACAAGCCGACAAACACGCCCGATTATTTGGTCCGGCAGCATAACTACCTAATGCTATAGTCTTTAATGTTAAGCTGTACATGGAGCGAGAAGTGATAGCTTCCATGAACTATGATAAATGGAGATGAATTATGAATTGGTCGTGACATATGCTAAACGACCCCAAGTGACAACCAGAAAATTTCATCGTCTGTCTCTGTCATTCATGAGATTACCCTATACGCATATATTACACTGGATACTGTGGAAGATGGTGAATATAAGTCTGTTTGTTCACACGGGTGGACGTTCTGTTTCGGCATGACTACAACTAAATACATGTACAGATGAAGTTGCTTCCAGAGCAATGTGCTGAGTCGACGAAGAATATCATTGTTGTGACATTATAGGGGCTAAATATAATCGTATACTGTGAAGTGAACTGTATCCTTGTACTATAACTATTGCAATAATGTGTCATTTGGATTTGGCAGGGAATTTGACTCAGTTGACAGAAATATAAGGAATATTGTTGTCTTAGTCTGGTGAAGTCATTTCCAATTTCAGATTTTGTTTGCTAAGAATAAGCAACTTGGATTTGAGATACCTATTATTCTGAGTAACCACTCTTCAGCAGACTATAATATACACATTATGCCGCATCTACATTTCGGCGAGTAGCAAATTGCAACATTTGCTATTTGCTACCATACACTGACTTTTCCATTTTGCGATTTACTTAAAGTTAATTAGTAACCTACTTTCAAACTTTCTCAGGCATATGATTTTCAATGCACACTTGGGAACTAGATTTGTCTTGGAGTTTCAATTAAAGCTATATTTAGCAATATAATGTGAGTTGAGTATGTAGAGACGTTTCATGTATACCTACCCACTAATTTCCCTGATGGTGAAAATATCCTATGTACAGAGCCTTAAATGTCAAATAGCTGTATAGCAGTATTTTTGTGGTGGTAGATACACTGTGTAGATTATAAATAGAAATAGTACTATCTGTACATTGGGGTATAAGGTAGTATTTAAGCACTTGGCATACCAGTTGTAGGTAAGAATGAATTTTGTAGGGATAGTATTTTAATATCATAAAATAATACTTATTAAATGCCCAACTGAGATTACTGATGACAGACATGACTTGATATTTTCGACGATGACATTTAGTGTAGCTGTTGTGCCTTGGTTGCTCCGAAAAAGGGCATTTAATAGAAAGTTCTTCGTTCTGCTTGATGACAGTTGACGCACTGGACAATTTATGTGCGTATCTACATCTACCTATCGCTAAGCAGGAAGTTTTGGATATTACGTTCTTTATGACATGGAGAATGGAAACCATAGGATAGGACTGATGACATTACAATGTTACATAGAAATAGAATCACTAGAGTCTCTAAAAATCATGTTGATAGAAAAGTAACTATCTGAAGCAGGAAACAAGTTTAATAGAGTAAGACTCTTATTACTAAAATAAGAGACATAATGTAGTAAGCCTTACTATCATCTATGTTCCTAGGTTCAATACTAAAATGACATTATTCCCCAAAGTTGCAGAACCATTGTGCATACAAATTGATAGTGGATGATAATTAGTGCGAAGAAAATCATCAGCTCTCTGATGATGGGATTATTCTCCTAAATAATTCGTAATCCAATAATGGTAGGTATATATTATTTCAATTATACTAGAAGCTTGGACTTTTTGAGACTTAATAATATTGTTGAGCTGCATATGCACTTGCACACCTATACTATTTGTACAAAAGCCATATTTAAGCATCAACTGACTAGATTGGCAAACTGAATTCGTTTTAATCATCCTACCCACCATTCCTTTCAATGATACTGCTGTTCATTTAATCTCCATTATATAAATTGAGATTTTGAAGGTTTCAACTCAGGCCTTCCAACAGCTAATCTACCTTCTCATTGACAGCACTCACGCAAGCAATAAATAAGTAGCAATTCACAATTCGTATTCGTATAGACTGCTTTTTTGCTAACTTATTATAGTCGAAAATAGTTTCTACTCTATACTTGTATTATGTCCAATGCAAAAGACAAAGAAATACGTACAGTAGGGTAGTAGGGTAGAGTCATAATGGATATAAGTAGTGTAAATGATAATTTAAAAATGTTGCACTTTGCCCTGCAAAACAGTAAATTACGCTTGTCCGTATAGATTTTTTGCTAATAATATCTGAGAGAAGCAACGTGCAGATCTGTAAATGACGTCCAAGAAATTAATGCAAAACTGTTTTAACAAAAACCTAAAATGCAGAAGGATTCAAAGAAGTGATTACTCTCTTCATAAGTACGTAGTATTGGTACTATACAAGTAGCATATTAGTTAATTCATTTTCTTTGAAAGTGCACTGCAGTATGCCCTGAGAAAAGTTCCATTTTATGCTCCATGTATTGCTGCCTCAAAGCATTGAATCAGTAGAATAATATTGCTTAGCTCCTGCGTGCACGATGGACATGAAAACTAATTGCTGATTCATTCTATACCATTGTTAGAAAACTGGCGTCTAGTTCCTAGAACGTAAGCGGCAGTAGTAATCCCGTGTAGTTATCGGCAGTTCTACAAAATGTAGCAAACATAAGGATATTACGTGATAATAACATATCTAGCATATCAAGATGAATTTGTTCTTTATGGAGGAAAAGTAAATCATGCATGCAGCTCTGCTTTTGACATTGATACATAATGCACAAGAACAAAACATGTGTCAGAAACCATTCTACATGTTACCATTTTGGAAACTCTAATTACTGTGTTGGATCATTCTGTTTAGAAGATAATTCTTAACAAATTGGCAATTGGTATACCTAATTCATTCTTCCATGTGACTAAACTAATGTCTGACTAAAATATGCAAGTTATGTTTACTCCAATCTATTAGCTCCATTACATCATCGTATATACCAACGAGTAACACCAACCTACAGATACTTATTACATAACCCTGCTTCAAGCCTTTAGCATTGATTATTGTATTTAGAATATAGCTAGAATAATATTATGGTGATTTCGTAGAACAAGTTTGTTTTATCCCGAATTGATGAGCAGTAACCACTTTGTTAAAGATATTTCACAGAATTAAAAATATTAGTCAGCTAATGCCTCGAAGATCATGTTTTACTGACTTTCGGGGTCCTTTTCTTTAACTTTACTATTCTAAATTACTTCACGAGTCACGAATTGTGAACCGTTGCAGATTAGATAGGTGGTGATAATGAATCAAATGAAATAAATAGAGTAAAATGGTCTACCTGCTATGTAGATAAGGAAAATGTTCAATGGTCATCCGAGCCACGATGAGTGATTTGGAGACTTGTTTTAAATTCCCTGTATAGGTCTAGAGTGTGACAAATGCATCGTGAGACAGACAACCCCATTAGAAATAGGATTATAGTAGCCTAGTAGGTAGTAGGATGTGTCACATGCATTTATAATGTTGCATGTTGTAATGTATAATCCATCGATCATATCATGAGGAGGGAAATAGACAACCCGTTATGTCCTTCTGTAATAGGATTGAGTGATATCGGCTTAAATTCGTAACAATTTTGGGGACACAAAAGAGCTGGTCATTGAATGTTACTTGAGAGAATAATGAGTCATTACTACCATTATATTCTCACACAGAACAGATTTGGTTTGAAAAAGTCGCCTTCGTACAAACTCTCATTGAATCATTTGTGGGTTTTGAACTTTGGCCTAACAAGATCCAAGCCAACATTTTGCTAATGATTTCAGGTTATGAAAGTATGGAAACTTCATTCTCTGATGCCACAATGCGAAGTTAATTCCTAAAATTGCAACTCCCAAGTGAATTTTGCTCTAATTATAAGTACTACTCAGTGTGTATCTGTATGCATGTATTCTATAAGTACTATAGTACAGAGTTAGGAAGAATGCATAGGGCATGCTTATTAAAAATCGAAGTGTGTTAATTAATGCAGTTCGAAATGAGGAACGAGTTAAGGATAAGTTCTAAGATGAGTAGAATAGAAAAGTTTAAGGGTATTTTTATAATTTACCGTTTGCACCTAGTAAATAGAAGAAAGACAGGATGATGAATAATTCGTTGGATAGCCAACTGTTTAATTCCGTTGAATCACAAGTGAACTAAAAATAGTAAGGCAGTGTCAGGCCACATGAATGAAACATGAAATAAGGAAATGCATTTTGAGAGTCGTATGTACTACGTCTTACTCTGGTGTTGCATACGAAAGAATGCAATTACATAAACTGGGAATGAGATGAGAGCCCTAGTGGGCTTTTTGTAGTGCTGAATTTAACATTAAAGAGTTAGATTAAATACAAAAAGGCTAACTGGGAAACTAAAGTAAATGACAGTTCCTTGCTCCTTGTGCTAGTAGGTCTCTTGTATATGTATTCATGGCTTCTGGTTTTTAATAATTGATTTATTCTCTTTTCATGATATACCGTCAGTGGGAAAATGGGAATTGTATAAGAAGTTGATTAGAATTTAGGCGGATGTGCTGGGTGGTCGTACTCAGTGTCAGTAGTGGATATTTTCAGTCTGGCTTTTGAAGGGAGTCCATTTACCCCGAGAGTTCATCCGAAAAGCTTATCAATTGTGAATGCAAGGTGCTTTTCAACATAGAATATTCAGATCTCCCCAAGTTAAAACTTGAATTGCAATTTGTAAAGTGCAGCATGAATTTCAATATTGTGCACACGCTAAAATAAGTGTGTTAATGTACAGATTAGCATTTAAATGAAAATTATGTAGGATTCACAACTAGCAAGTTATATCTTACAACTTGCAAAGCCAAAGGAATAAATGAATAAAGAAGAGCAGATGAGTGACTATGCCATAAGTGATTTTACATTAAAGTATATGGCTTGTTTTTCTTTGTGTTCACAATCAGTCAACTCAGAACACAATGAGACTATAGGGGTCGTTACCGTTTAAGAGATTCGGGTATACTGTATAAATAGTGTAGGACCTACCTACCTACTGCCTATCCATGGACGTAGTAATATGCACTAATAAAAGTGTAGGAGCAGAATGAGACTGACAAAGGCTCAGAGTCACAATTAGTTTGTATTCAGCATCTCAGAGTCTATGCAGCAAACTGAATGCTTAAATGCTACGCACCGCTGCCCATTATTAGAATAGTTGAATGAAACCACGATAATTTGCAAAGGAGGAGAGGCATTTGTGCTGAAATTGGATGGAAGGGTTTTATTTTATGCAAAGTCAGTAAGGTACTTACAGAAAATTCCTTTATTCTTTACTTCCTCAGTCACTTTCAGTGGACTGGGTACTAAGAGGACAATGAGAACCACTTGAATTCATGCTAATGGCAAGTGATACATATTCGGAGAATATATGAATCTATCTGCATTCTGCATAGTTTGTTACGAGAGGTAAAGTCGTAAGTTTCCTAGGGTTATAAATTAAATGAGCGATTCCTATTTTGCACTTCCTTCTGCGATATCGTAGATGAAAAAAGGTGTGGTAATGGAATAGATTCTTGTAAAACGGTTTTATATTTCAGTTAAAATTTTCCAGGAGAAGTATAAGAAGCTGTTAACATTCGTGAGATTACATTAGGATCAGGAATGTGCGCAAGGAAAGTTATTGTGTGAATTGTTGGAATGAACATATAAATACGAGCTATAGGAATAAAAATAATAGCAATAGTTTCTCCTCTCTTTCGTGTCCGTACGTAAACAATAAGTTAAATCACATTCTTGAGAACCATCTCGTCACAAAGCTCAAATAGCCTATTCCGCAGAGTCTCATTGGCACAACCAACTTTGAAAACCAAAGTGCGTCTCTCTTGCTGGAAAAACTTTTCTCTCTCGTCTTTCGTCATTTGGCTGACAGATTTATCAATGTCACCCGGCCGTAGAAGAATAACTGGCAATAAAACTATAGCAATGAGCAGTCCGTATAGATTGAAAGCCTCGTATTCTTCTTTGAGTTTTCCCAGGGTCCAGGCCTCGACCGCAGGAGGAAGGCCGACTCTAGCATCAGGGAAACGGGCCAAAACAGCCTGGAATTCATTATAATAGGTTTCCAATGCACAGCTCAAGTGTTTTTCTCGAAACGCTCGGGTCGTTGCTACATTCAGAGCATATTGCAAATCTGTCAGTGGTGATGCATAGCGAGTCAATTGGAAATCAATGAATCGCATTGTAGGCTCTCTGTTTCGGCTACTCTCAGTCTCACACTCATATTCCTCGGTATTTTCCTGATCCAGAACGTGGGATTCTCCGTTTCCCTCTGTCCTCTCTATGAAGATATTGTTGAGTCGTGGGTCCCCGTGGCAGAAACAGGAGAAAGAGGATTTTCCCGGTTTCACAGCATCACACAGTCTCGTCCATACGATCTCATCATCATTCAACTTGTTCATTGTCTGCACCAAGTCGGGTCGAAACTTTTCCACGAGCTTTAGGAATCCTATGTACGAGTTCTGAGTGTACGGACGTAAAACTGCTTCCAGTCCTTCAGAGAAAAATAGTTCTGTTGTACAAATTTCGTATTTCGAGGGTAATGGAACTTCATCTCGGGACTCCAGCACTAAGATAGCAATAAAGAAAATAAAAGTTAATTATTAATTTCGTAGCCTTACTCAAGTTCCCAACTAAAGCCCTCTACAACCTACCTATTAGCTATACTCCATCACATCAGATAGCGACTACCTCGTCTTTTCTCTGTCTTCCTTAATATGTAACTACCATAAATATATCAGCTCCCTCACGGATTCCTTTCTGAGTAACAAGAAAGAAGAAAACAAAATACTAGGTCATATTAAATTATATTTTAGGCATCATACCATAGGTAGCTTCAGACAGACTTACTACTTTTAAATAACATATACCTTAATACTAGTCTCAAGTCCCATCCTATCTCGTTCCCGTTTTTATTGTCCCATCTCAGATCTCTGGATAGCACATCGGAGTAAAACTTATGGACATGCTCTATCAACATGCACGAATGAAAACTCACAATCACGTCCACGATATTCTTTTACGGCCACTATTTCACAATTCATTCTATAATATCTACGCAGCTATCCCTATTCATATTCATTTTTGCTGACTATTAATAGTTTTCTACCGAAATCCTTCAATGTTTATAATACATCTTCTCTGAATAATACTTGGGGAGTGTAAGCACAATAGTGTATATTGAGATCATGACTCAACTACTCACAATTTGCGGAGGTTATGACAAAATGGACTGCACAAAATTCATACAGATGGAAAAGCGCAATAATATAAAACAGGAAATATTTGAAACAACTATAGCCTATAGGTATACACCCCAGGAAACGAAGTTGGTAAATTACATAGAAAATGGTGATGTCAAGGTATATAATACGTCATATAGGTATATGGGAAAGAAAAACTTTGGGAAATTACACTCATCTAAAAGTTTATAGTAAATACTATGGTACTACAAGTTTACGTAATAGTTTATGCATAAGGTTATGTAATATGTATGCCTAAGTAATAAGGCTAAAAATGAGATTCATTCGGAAGAAGAACCACAATGCAGGCATCTCGGTGTTTGATTGAAGTAATCTTTCGAGACATCGAGTAGGATATTATAAGGCAGACTGAACTGAAGGTACCTAACAATGTGATATATTATCATGGTTGACTTGGCAAGAGTAGTTAGGCGGACTACCGCCGACTATACCTCATCTTTTAATGAATGGGAAAGAAGGAGAAAAGTTTTTTATTATCACATAACTCTCACCTAAAGAAAGAGCATGTAATCTTGCAATATTTCTCATGATGATTTTGCATTCATCGAGAGAAAGAGACTGTTCGCAGTCAGTCTTTGGAATGTAATACCCCATGGAAATCAAGTTGTCCAATAGAATACAAGAATATTCTTCCCCTTCACTGTAGTAATGATGCATTTTCGGTGCGAGAGCAAAAGTCGGGGACAATCCTCCTGTCTGAGCTAGTTGCTGAAGTCTTGCTAGAATTTCCTCGTAGACCATCATCTCCTTTGTGAAAACAACATTCCAGAAATATTTTGACAGATCGTCACCTTTGCTATTGTGGTCAACCAATTGGGATTTGAATATTAAGTCGTAATTCTCACTCTTCTTCTCTTTCGAAAGATTCGTTGTGAACTTGACCGAGTAGATTGCACTGAGGAAGTTGTCCGCAACTTCACAGGCTGGCTGGATAGAAAAGGATTTCACAGAATAAAACATTTCACTCTGTTTCCGGTATTTCGACTCCAAAAACTCTGTGAGAGCAGAAAAAACTTTTGTCAAAACTTGCGAAGAAATGTTAACACTCATGATGATTATGATGAAAAAGAAACTTTCGACTTAGTTCGGCTTTAGTAGTCGTAGTTTAGTTTTCGGGCTCTATTCTCTCTTTTTTTCCGAAGAACTTCGTGAAACGTGTCCACGGGTTATGGCTCCTAATGTTCGTTCTAGCAATAGTTCTCCATTCACCACAGTGCAACTACTTGCACTCTATACTTATCCTATTGTACACTTCGTGTACCGTATTCCATAGTCACATCACATGCCACGATTCCACTACAACAGTACATAGGTCTACGTGTAAACACCACTCGCTCGTCTCTGTCTCAATACAGCTATCCACTTGTCTTTAATGTAAACATATACATACAGACACAGAGCTACCTAGTACTTCCCTAGCAGGTTCAGTTAACAACAGTTATGCTTTATCTTTAAGGCAGTGGATCTTTAGAGGCTTAGTTATCGCAGATGAGGTGGATGATACGGTTGGTTATGGAATATCTTCTTCGGTTCCCCATCTAATGCAATAATATAATAATCTAACGTTATATTCTGTTGCACTACCTCACATCACATCACATTGCCAACAGTTCAGAACAGAAGAGGAAAAGAAACAGCATTTTCTTACAACTTAACTTCGTTCACTCACAGACAAAGATCATCTCATGATCTCACTTCACATAACCATCACGTCCACGTATTTCTAAGTTCTGTTTTCTATGCCAATCCAGTATCACTACACTATTGTGTTTTTTCCTTCAGGCACACCTCTCTTAACTCCTTCCCTCTTTCGACTTTGCCTTCATTTGGCACTTTACTCTACAACTAGGCACGGCACACATTCCTCTTCAGAATTACACGTGTACTACCATTTCATCTGAATAAAACGACTATTATATCTCTCCAAATTGTATGTGAACTGCTATATCAAGAAGTATCACATTTGGCAATTCGATTTAGCCAATTTATAGCTCGTAACAATTTTAATCAATTTGTTACTGACTAAATGAAATGATAATTCTCTGTAGCTTCCAATAAATAGACACGTTATTAATTAGTAGCTCTACAATTACAAAACAGTAAATAGACCATAAGAGAAAATACTAGCAAAATTATTTTATCTTATAGCGTACCTAGTGTAGGGGGCTTACTTAGATTGATTTTCTCAAATAGGTACAAGACAGAAGTTCAACTACAATGACAGAGAATCAAAGAACCTAAAAAGACCTATTAGAGTGCAATGCTACCTGCTATTTACTGTACCCGGTAGTGGTGTATTCTGCTTACAGTTTACTTACATAGTTTAGGCTAAGCCTGTAGAATGCTGACTCAGAATTGCAAGTTAACTGCCAAAGAGCAAGAACAATAATGTG